>WNWK01018592.1:0-39576 GCA_009830355.1 Cherax destructor
GATTGTTGTGGTTCTCTCCCTAGTACTGTGATTGTTGTGGTTCTCTCCCCCTAGTACTGTGATTGTTGTGGTTCTCTCCTTCTAGTACTGTGATTGTTGTGGTTCTCTCTCCCTGGTACTGTGATTGTTGTGGTTCTCTCCCTAGTACTGTGATTGTTGTGGTTCTCTCTCCCTGGTACTGTGATTGTTGTGGTTCTCTCCCTAGTACTGTGATTGTTGTGGTTCTCTCCCCCTAGTACTGTGATTGTTGTGGTTCTCTCCCCCTAGTACTGTGATTGTTGTGGTTCTCTCTCCCTAGTACTGTGATTGTTGTGGTTCTCTCCCTAGTACTGTGATTGTTGTGGTTCTCTCCCTAGTACTGTGATTGTTGTGGTTCTCTCCCCTAGCACTGTGATTGTTGTGGTTCTCTCCCCTAGTACTTTGATTGTTGTGGTTCTCCCCCTAGTACTGTGATTGTTGTGGTTCTCTCCCCTAGTACTGTGATTGTTGTGGTTCTCTCCCCTAGTACTGTGATTGTTGTGGTTCTCTCCCTAGTACTGTGATTGTTGTGGTTCTCTCCCCCTAGTACTGTGATTGTTGTGGTTCTCTCCCCCTAGTACTGTGATTGTTGTGGTTCTCTCCCCCTAGTACTGTGATTGTTGTGGTTCTCTCCCCCTTGTACTGTGATTGTTGTGGTTCTCTCCCCCTAGTACTGTGATTGTTGTGGTTCTCTCCCCCTAGTACTACCATCACTGGTAGTTGTTTATTGCACTAACGTGAAGACAATTTGTATACAATTTAAGTGTTTGTATTGTGAGGTAAATGCTTCTCAAACTCATGCCAATGTACGTGTTTGAACGAAGGGTGGACAGCTGTCGTCTGACCCAGTGACTGCTTCCAAGTGTAAGGAAACGCGTCCAGTGTTTTCACCCCGCCGGGAATCGAACCCGGACACACAGCATGTGAAGCGAGAACTTTGCCAGCCAGGCCACGGGGTCCACTGATGTGCCCGGGGCCCACTGATGTGCCCGGGGCCCACTGATGTGGCATTTGTGGCTGAGTGGAGAAGAGCGTGACTTGGGAACCTTGCCAGTCTTCTTGTAGTGGGTTCGAATCCTGGTGACTGCGATCTTTATCTGTATATACCCGTTTGTTTCTGCGTGGTGCACTTATATACTAAATTTGAAGTTACCCAAAGTTTAAGCTTTAAGGTATTAAAAGGACCCCAATGGAAATAAGTCACTGTCTGACTTTTTTGGGTTATCCTAGATTCTCTACACATATGCTGATATGTATGATGATCCATGTAACTGTATTTGTGTATAATATGTAACTGTATTTGTGTATAATATGTAACTGTATTTGTGTATAATATGTAACTGTATTTGTGTATAATATGTAACTGTATTTGTGTATAATATGTAACTGTATTTGTGTATATGTAACTGTATTTGTGTATAATATGTAACTGTATTTGTATATAATATGTAACTATATTTGTGTATAATATGTAACTGTATATGTGTATAATATGTAACTGTATTTGTGTATAATATTTAAGGTATAATATTTAAGGTATTAAAAGGACCCCAATGGAAATAAGTCACTGTCTGACTTTTTTGGGTTATCCTGGGTTCTCTACACATATGCTGCTATGTATGATGATCCATGTAACTGTATTTGTATATGCTGCTATGTATGATGATCTATGTAACTGTATTTGTGTATTCCTGAATAACCTTACTTACTTACTAATAGTTAAAAATTCCCGCTGATATAATCAGCTGTTGAGGCGTCAGCTGATCCTTCTAACATTTGCTGTATATTATCAGAGCACGCTTTAAATTATGAAGCATATCTAATATATTGTTATTATGATTAATAAAATATAGAGAACAAGATATTTTTAAAATCTTAGAAAATTATATATGACAAAGTTGTAATTAATAACAGCTTAAAAGTTTTTCAAATGCTGCTGCTGTCAACTGGTTATTACTGGCTTGGGAAATCCGTCGTATTAAAGATAACGGGAATATAGTCGCTGTTAATATATGTGAGGATAAAGGGGATTTGTAGGTGGGTGAGGATTAACAAGGTTTAGGGAAGACAGAGGGAAGGAAGGAATGAGAGTGGGAGGAGAGGCGGCCATCATCATAACAAAGTGCGCGTGGTTGTCCTCAGTGAGGCTTCAAACTTACACCTCAGGACACTCCCGCTGCTTCTCTCTCAGCCTCACCCTCTCTCTTATGGAACCCTGAACCACATTCCTGCCAGCCATGCCCCCCAAGAACAGAAAAGTGGCCGTGATGGGCTACAGGAGCGTTGGTAAGCCATATCGCTTTTGAGTCGAGTCCTTCAGGTGATTATAGGAGAAAAATATGGGAATATATCGCCCATTGTTTCCTTGTAGGAGTCAGGCCTAACTTACACCACAATTATTTTTTAAACGCAAATTTAAACTCTAGAGCCTAACCCATTAAGCAGTATTAAGACATGAATATAAAGTTTGCCAATTAAAAGTTTTAAGGGTAATTTAAGTAGTTTTTATGTAATGTAATGTATATAATGATGGGGATGCTGACTCACCCTCGAAATATAGTGCTTTTCATAAATGTTATTGTTAATTGAAGGGATGTTTGGTAATTGCTGCCAAGTGTGACCTTGTCATGAGGTCAAATAAAGGTAGTAGTAGTAGTTATTTGCATAGGTGTAGATGGTGGGTGCTGGGAATGTCATAGAGAGAAAATTATGTTCCTTAACAGCAACTTAATATTCAATGCCCACATTCGGCACACACACACAAAAGATTATTATCAGTTGGCATCCTCTCCAAGGTATATTACTATGTACCTCAAACAGTACTACGTGTATTTTATTACTATAATCTGTGTCTACCTCACCTATGATATTTGTGGCTGGGGATCCAAATCGCCTATAGCCAATAATAACCCAACAAAAAAGTGTCTGTACAATGATCACCCATCTAGTGCCAGGTAACACACTCCCTCACTCTTCAAAAGTCTAAACTTGTGTGCCCCGTGGCCTGGTGGCTAAAGCTCTCGCTTCACATGGCGAGGGTCTGCGTTCGATTCCCAGCACGGGTAGAGACATTGGGCGTGTTTCTTTGTACCAGTTGTCTTATGTTCACTCATCAGTAAAATGGGGTACCTGGGAGTTAGTCGACTAGTGTGGGTCACATCCTGGGACAATGACCTAATTTGCCCGAAATGCTCTGCATAACATGGGGCTTTCAATATGTAGTAGTATGTCATTGATGTCAGCTAGGCCTGTATACCTTGTACATGTACTTGTAGTAAATAAAGATATTATTATATTTTATTAACACCGGCCGTTTCCCACCAAGGCAGGGTGGCCCGAAAAAGAAAAACTTTCATCATTCACTTTTCTTGCCAGAGGCGCGCTCACACTACAGTTATAAAACTGCAACATTAACACCCCTCTTTCAGAGTGCAGACACTGTACTTCCCATATCCAGGACTCAAGTCCGGCCTGCCAGTTTCCCTGAATCCCTTCATAAATGTTACCTTGCTTACACTCCAACAGCACGTCAAGTCCTGTATACATACATATTATACACAAAATTCACACTGCATACTGTTCATACTGCATATACAGGACAGTCTGCTCTAATATCAATCCTCCCCTGAAACTTTTTCTTAATAACTGAAACAGAACTCATAAGCACAATACTAGACACAAAGATCTGTGATATTTCCTGTGTCCAACCTGTGTAAAAACACAATGTGTACAAAAAATCCCAAAATCTGGAACTCTTTGCACAAAGATTACAGAGGCTGCCTATCTGCCAACCACTTCAAAGATACTGTTAAAAAGCACCTTACCCTAATGTGACTGTGATAACTATGTTATGTTAAACAAATGAAACCATCTCATCTAATATTGTCCCTACAGAATAAAAAAAAAGCACAATACCATGACTGGAACAATACACAAATAATCTGTATATAGAAGACTGAAACTTATGGTGACATTTTGGTCTGCCTACCACAGCAGTTCACTCGTTTTGGATTTACTGTACTTGGATACCATTTAATAGTGCTTTTGGAATTTTTTTATGTTTGACGTATTTCCTGTTGGATCATCCAGTACTATTTTAAATATACTTGTATTTTGTTATTGGTGTAATTGTTTACATATTTTCTATTGCAGGAAAATCTTCATTGTGCATCCAGTTTGTTGATGGCCAGTTTGTTGATAGTTATGACCCAACTATTGAGAACACATTTACGAAGAAACTTAAAGTGAGTAGAATTTATATTTTTCTAACCAGCCAGTCTAACACTTTCTTTGTTAATGTTTAAGCTTGGAGCTACAGTACTTTAAATTTTATTTTTCCCAGCATTTCCCAAAATTTTTACAAGCTTTTGTAAATCTGTATTTCACATTATATCCTAAAAATCAGTTGTCCATTTTGCATAAAATGTAATAAGTGTAAATAACACCAAAGAATGTTTTGTGTGATCATAAGGTTAAAGATTTATGGTAGGTATGGAAGTGTTTTACTAATTATTCCTTGGGGAGTTTGTGAGCAATTACTAGGTTAATGAGAAGGTAACAGGGGCTAATATATAAATGATCTTCAGGTTTCACAGTAGCCACTTACGGTATAATAGTTTTGGGTCAGTTTTGTCATTACCAAACAATGAATAAAAAAACCCAGGATACACATTTTAATGCTGTATACTGTACGTATTAATATATCTCTAAACTAATATCTCTAGAGGTTAATCAAGGTTTTGGCAGACCCCTTGGCCAGCGAGATAAAATAAAAAACTAAATGTTAGATAACAATATCACCTGGCTATATTTAACTTGCATAATGCAGTAATTATACTGGTACTAACTGAGCTAATACTAAGGTTATGATGCACTCTACAGTACATTATCTTTCTTACACTTCCATTGACTTACAAGTAATGGAGCACTAGAGAATATGTAGGAGCATGCTACAATTCATAGGATTATTCATGCTATATTTCCTAGGGATTATACATGCTATAATTCCTTCATAACACCTTAACAAATACAGTCTAAGTTGGCACCAAGGTGTTTTCAAAACTGTTTAACAAAGCTTGAAGTGGACTTGTTCAAAAAAGTTTCTTTCCTACTAAATCATCAGTAAAACACAATTTGGGCCATTGAGGTTACCTTGCAAATCTCTGTGAACACCACTGTATGTGCGTATATGTATGTTCAAGTCAAACATGGGGTCACGTTGTGGTAAAAATATGACAAGGTGAGGTGTAGGTGGGAACAGCCTGAATCTATGCCATGTACTCACCTATTTGTGGTTGCTGGGGTTGAGACATAGCTCCTGGCCCCGCCTCTTCACTGATCGCTACTAGGTCCTCTCTCTCCCTGCCCCATGAGCTTTATCATACCCTGTCTTAAAACATGCATGGTTCCTGCCTCCACTACGTCACTTGCCAGACTATTGCACTTCCTGACAATTGTGAAAGCTACCATGCACTGGTAGAAGAAGCCTTCCATGTCATGTCAGGCATTGTATGACCCCCTATAGGTTCAGTGCTTTAGCCTGATGATGATAATACCATGCAGATGACAATTTGAAAGAAAAATTACATAGTTTAAATATTTTTGTACAGAGTATTATGATGTCTGGCATGACGGTCTTAATGGAATTTTGACATTTTGTACACTAGAGTAGTTAGAAATAGTTTGAGATGATTTTCCAAGCAGACATTCAATATCTTGAATTGATCAAAATTCATAAAATATTAGCTTGGGTATAAAAGATTTCCTGTAAATTCAGTGGTTCATTCAGAAATTGCATTACATACAGGTATTTTTCACTTCATTGTCTTTGTAACAGGGCTTGGCAATGTTTATTATTATTATTGAAAGATCTGCTTTTTTGTCAATACAGTGGACCCCCGGATTACGTCATTATTTCATTCCAGAATGCTGTTCAAGTGCTGTTACCGAACGAATTTGTTCCCATAAGGAATAATGCAAATTAGATTAGTCCTTTTAGACCCCCAAAAATACACTTACAAAAGCACTTACAAAAATACACTTACATAATTGTTCGAGTTTGGAGCAGTACATAATCCGGGGGTCCACTGTACTTCCTAAATTTTCTTTTCTTTTGTATACTGTATATTGTACAGACGTCCATTTCACACTCATATAATGTAGTATACATTTTAAAGATCATCAAGAATTAATATAAGGTACAATGTGATCCACATGAATGAAACCATTGTATAAAGCTGAAACAAATATAATTTTGCAAGGGTATGGCATTTGACAGAATACAGTACAGGATAGTGAAAAATTCCTGGAAATTAAAATTGAAGTAGAGATTTTTTTTTTATAGGTAATAGGTTGGTAGACATCAACAATCCAAGGAGCTACAGTACTATCATATTGCCGTATGAGTACAAAATGGAATCCTGTTAATTATTTTGCACTCTGGCATGATTGCTGGCTTTTTATTTTTTTCCTTTTTCATTCTTTTAGAACATTTGACTGACAAATCCAGCAATTATATTTGTACTCAATATAATACACTTACGTACCTTCATTCTTGTGTTCTTAATAGCTCTTTATTCTTGTGGTACATTATTGCCTTTCTGATTTAGGATGCATGGTCAGGGACTTAACGAAGGCCAGTGATCCCTGAACCATTAATAACATATTCTGAATGTTGAAAATACGTGTAATTTGATATCAGTGTTCTGAATAGGTTTGCTTAACCCTTACAGGGTCCAGACCCACAATCTGAAACTTGTCCACAGGGTCCAAAAATTTTCAAAAATATTTTTTTTTCTTGTGAAATGGTAGAGAATCTTTTTCTGGAGGTAATAAAATAAAAAGTATGAAATTTGATGGAAAATTGACGAAATTACGCTTTCATGAATTTTGCTCCATCAGCAGTATTTACGCATCGGCGATTTTGCCAACTTTGACTCGTATTTTATGCCAATTACATTGTTCCATTCGACCAGAATCTTAGCTATTTTGCTAGTATGCCTTCTATTTTATCGATTGAGCACAAGAAACTGCCCAATCAACTGTTTCAACTACCCAATAAAGTGATCAGAAATTGGTAATTTGGCCAATTTCACACAAAGTTCCAAATATTCCAATTTCAAAACAGGGTCCAGAATAAACAATGCAGGCATTCCTGGCACTAAAATAGCATTTCCTCTGTTTATTAGTTACATTTCCAGGCTTTACTCATGAATTCCATTTTGATTTTTTATACACACAATTAATTTTTATTCACACCAAAAAATAGAAGATTTACTGTTATGCATTATTGTAATAATTGTGTAAATAATATCAGTGCATTCATGAATGCATATTAGACCCACTAGCTGACGTGTATTGGAAGCGTGATGTGATTTGTTTACTCTTGAACATTGCAAAAATCGAACATTTCCACTACTTTGAGCTCAATTTCAAGCTATTTTCCGTTCTAAAGCCAGTTAAAATCATCTCTATTATAACGTATTTTCCACTCTATCAAATGACACCAAGAAACCATGAATACAGCTACTCTATTAAAACCAAAAACATGGTCACAATTCTTTTTTCTCATGCACTGCGTGCTGCAGAATTTTTTATATGGTCCACACTTTCCAACTAGATGCATTCTCTCATATCTAGGCCCAAATTTACTGCTCACAGCTTATCTGAGTGAGCTGAGCTCATCATGTAGAACTACGGCATGGACTCTCAAAAGGTTAAAGCGCGAGGTGTATTTTTTGTCGGGTAATGTACTGTATTTCATCAGTTTGATGATACAGTGTAGTCTTAATATTAATTCTTTCATGAAGTTTTCTTTTTATGGTTTATTCAATTTATTTTAAATTTAGAAAATACATACTTTCTCTTACAATGTGTTCTGTGACGTATTAGAGTACTGCAGTATTTTGAGATGAGTGTTGCTCTTGTGGCAGTTATGAGAACTTTTGTCTTTAGTGAATCACTTTAGATTTAAACACATCTTTTAACACATAAATGGAAACAGGACACTTCAGTGATTGCCTCTTGGTAATTAATTTAAAACCTGTTATTAACTTGTTTTCTTTTGTGCTATTACTTATGGCAGATACTCTTAAGACACTGTGACCTGTAGTGAAGTGGTCAGCGCAATCGACTCACAACCAAGAGGTCTCGGATTCGAATCCTAGACAGTATGGGCAAGTCTCCATACACCCGCTGCTCCCGTTCACCTAGCAGTGGATAGGTACCTGGGTGTTAAGTCGACTGTTGTGGGTCGCATCCTGAAAAATGGGCAAATGCTTGATTTGGTTACATCGATAAGCCAATAGCTTCCTGTCCCTGAGACATGGGCATACTATATACAAGGAGTGGTAATATGCTTATACATGAAGTACTTTTTCCACTTGTGTATTCCTTGTCAAAATACTAATCTGTTTACTATGGTCATTTATGGTGTGTTGGGGTAAGGAGGTTCTTTTTTATGCCCTTTCTTCAACCTTTGTTATATTCTACATATTTTGTTGAATGTCCAAGTCCTTCTCATACAAAACCTTTACCTGCCCCTCTCTCCAACCTTGTCTACTTTCCCTCCACTACAGATTTATACACATTCCAAATCATTCTATTTTGCCCCATCCTCTTTAAATGGCCAAACCTCAGTCCTCTGGATAATACTTCTACTAACCCCAAACCTAATCTCCAAACTTCGAATTTTTTGTATGAAATTCTGAGAGCAATGTGTGTGGTGTGAATATTATGCAGAAGATTCAGTGTTTGGAGATTAGGAGATAGGAGGTTCAGAATTACTAGAAATATTATCCAGAGGGCTGAGGATGAGTTGTTGAGGAGGGTTGGACATTTTCAGAGGTTGTAGCAAAATAGAATGACTTAGAGAGTGTATAAATCTGTAGTGTAGTGAAGGGTAAGTGGGGGTAGGGGTCACACTAGAAAAGGTTGGAGAGGGGGTAAAAAGAATAAAAGAATAAAGATTTTATTTCTTTGCAAAGGCTACAATGTATAATTACAATTTTGATTTCTTAAGTACAAAGAAAGCCACTATCATGCCGGGGCATTTTGGGCAAACTAATCCTAGTACATAATAGCTACTTAACTCTAGACAAGATAAGAGTGGTTAACTTTTTAATAAATCTTTATTTTATCTTAATACTAATGCGAGGTAGTGAAGGTGGAGGTTTATAAGAATAATAATCTTGAAGTTGCACATAATAAAAAAAATATTGCAATTAATGGTTCAAACAGCAATATTTTATGGATTGGCAGATGTTTTAATAGACTAGAGGTCATATAATATAATAATTGGGAGAGTTGCTTTAAACTGATTAGAAGTTTTGGTTGGTTTGGTTAGTATTGGGAGACGAGATGATTCTTAAGCATAGCCCTAAATTTGTATGTAGTCAGGGGATTCTTTACCAGTTCAGGTAGTGAATTCCAGATCTTCGGGCCCTTTATGTGCATTGCATTTTTGCTTAGTGTGAGACTGACACGAGGGATGTCAGAGAGTGATTTGTGCCTTGTATTGTGACTGTGCGTTCTGTTGTAGGTATCAAGGAAAAGTTTAATGTTCTGTATATATAGTAGGCACAATAATGAGTGTATGTCTTATATATTTAGTAGGTTCAGGCTTTTGAAAAGTGGTGGGGTGTGCTGTCTGGCACAGGAGCTGGTAATCATTCATACGGCAACTATTTTTTGGGTTATTAAAGGTTTTTTAAGGTGGTTGGCTGTAGTTGATCCCCAGGCACAAATACCATAGGTGAGTTAGGGATATATTAAAGAGTGGTATAGGGTAAGGAGTGTCGTTTCTGGTACATAGTACCATATCTTGGAAAGGATGCCTTCTGATTTGGAAATTTTCTTGGATATATGCTGGATGTGGGAATGAAATTTAAGATTAGTCAAGGTGAAGACCTAGAAATTTACCCTCAGTGTGTCTTGTAATGGGAGAGCCACTTATCAATATATTAAGTTGGATATTTAAGGCTCTGTTTCCAAACAGCATGAAGTATATTTTGTCTATGTTGAGAGTGAGTTTGTTGGTCATCATTGAAGTAGATATTTTTTGCAACTCGTTGTTTACAGTGTCTAAGTATAGCTGGGTTTGAGTGGGAGTAGACGTAAATAGTGTCATCTGCAAATAGAACTGGTTTAAGGAGTTGAGATGCATTGGGGAGATCATTGATGTAGATGAGAAAGAGGAGTGGGCCTAGGACACTACCCTGCGGCACTCCGACAGCTACAGGCTGGATAGTGGAGTTGACTCCATACTGATGTCTGTTGTTAAGATAAGATTTTAGGTAATCAAGGGAATGTCCTCTGATGCTGTAATAATTTAGTTTTAAGTGCAGGAGATTGTGGTCAACTGTATCAAATGGTTTCCGTAGGTCAATGAAGAGCCCCAGTGGATATTCATTTTTATTGAAGGCTGTATATAATACGTAGTTCAAGTATTTGTATAATAGCATCATTCATACTTTTCTTTGGTCTAAACCCAAACTGGCAGGGGTTAAGTATGTTGTTCGATATAAGGTAGGAGTAAAGTCGTTTGTGTATTTTTTTTTTTTTAATATTTTAGAAAGTAAGGGCAAGTTTGATATAGGTCTATAGTTGTTCAGATCAGTTGGATCACCTCCTTTGAGGATTGGGGTAACCCTTGCTGTCTTGAGTATGGATGGGAAGGTTGAGTAGCTTTTTTATATATGAATTGTGGCAAGTTTTTTTTATTTTATTAACACATCGGCCGATTCCCACCAAGGCAGGGTGGCCCGAAAAAGAAAAATTTTCATCATCATTCACTCCATCACTGTCTTGCCAGAAGGGTGCTTTACACTACAGTTATAAAACTGCAACATTAACACCCCTCCTTCAGAGTGCCGGCACTGTACTTCCCATCTCCAGAACTCAAGTCCGGCCAGCCGGTTTCCCTGTATCCCTTCATAAATGTTACTTTGCTCACACTCCAACAGCACGTCAAGTATTAAAAACCATATGCCTCCATTCACTCCTATCAAATACGCTCACACATGCTTGCTGGAAGTCTAAGCCCTCGCACACAAAACTTCCTTTACCCCTCCCTCCAACCTTTCCTAGGCCGACCCCTACCCCGCCTTCCCTCCACTACAGATTTATACACTCTCGAAGTCACTCTGTCTCGTTCCATTCTCTCTACATGTCCAAACCACCTCAACAACCCCTCCTCAGCTCTCTGGACAATCGTTTTGGTAATCCCGCACCTCCTCCTAATTTCCAAACTCCGAATTCTCTGCATTATATTCACACCACACATTGACCTCAGACATGACATCTCGACTGCCTCCAGCCTTCTCCTCGTTGCAACATTCATCACCCATGCTTCACACCCATATAAGAGCGTTGGTATAACTATACTCTCATACATTCCCTCTTTACTTCCATAGACAAGGTTCTTTGTCTCCACAGACTCCGAAGTGCTCCACTCACCCTTTTCCCTCATCAATTCTATGATTCACCTCATCCTTCATAGACCCATCCGCCGACATGTCCACTCCCAAATACAGTGGTACCGTTTACGATGGTCCCCAAACTCACCCTTTTATGTAAGTTTATTTTTTAAATGCTTTTGTAAGTGTAATTTTGGGGTCTAAAAGGACTAGTCTATTTTACAACTTTTCTTAAGGAGATAAATTCGTTTGGTAATGGCACTTGAACAGCATTCTGAATGAAAAATATCGTAAACCGGGTACCACTGTATCTGAATACATTCACCTCCTCCATACTCTCTCCTCCAATCTGATATCCAATCTTTCGTCACCTATTCTTTTTGTTATCCTCATCACCTTACTCTTTCCTATATTCACTTTCAATTTTCTTCTTTACACACCCTACCAAATTCATCCACCAACCTCTGCAGCTTCTCTTCAGAATCTCCCAAAAGCACAGTGTCATCAGCAAAAGCAACTGTGACAACTCCCACTTTGTATTTGCTTCTTTATCTTTTAGCCCAACACCTCTTGCCAAGACCCTCGCATTCACTTCTCTTACAACCCCATCTATAAATATATTGAACAACCACGGTGACATCACACATCCTTGTCTAAGGCCCACTTTTACTGGGAAATAGTCCCCTTCCCTCCTACACACTAACCTGAGCCTCACTATCCTCATAAAAACTCTTCACTGCTTTCAGTAACCTTCCTCCTATTCCATACACCTGCAACATCTGCCACATTGCCCCCCTATCTACCCTATCATACGCCTTTTCCAAATCCATAAATGCCACAAAAACATCTTTACCCTTATCCAAATACTGTTCACCTATATGTTTCACTGTAAACACTTGATCTACACACCCCTACCTTTCCTAAAGCCCCTTGTTCATCTGCTATCCTGCTTTCTGTTTTACTCTTAATTCTTTCAATAATAACTCTACCATACACTTTACCAGGTACACTCAACAGACTTATTCCCCTATAATTTTTGCACTCTCTTTTGTCCCCTTTGCCTTTATACAAAGGAACAATACACGCTCTCTGCCAATCCCTAGGTACCTTACCCTCTTCCATACATTTATTAAATAATAGCACCAAACACTCCAAAATTATATCCCCACCTGCTTTTAACATTTCTATCTTTATCCCATCAATCCCAGCTGCCTTACCCCTTTCATTCTACCCACTGCCTCACGAACTTCCCTACACCCACAACTGGCTCTTCCACACTCCTACAAGATGTTATTCCCCCTTTGCCCTACACACGAAATCACAGCTTCCCTGTCTTCATCAACATTTAACAAATCCTCAAAATATTCTCTCCATCTTCCCGATACCTCTAACTCTCCATTTAATAACTCTCCTCTCCTATTTTTAACTGTCAAATCTATTTGTTCTCTAGGCTTCCTCAACTTATTAATCTCATTCCAAAACTTTTTCTTATTTTCAACAAAATTTGCTGATAACATCTCACCCACTCTCTCATCTGCTCTCTTTTACATTGCTTCACCACTCTTTTAACCTCTCTTTTTCTCTCCATATACTCTTCCCTCCTTGCATCACTTCTACTTTGTAAAAACCTCTCATATGCTAACTTTTTCTCCCTTACTACTCTCTTTACATCATCATTCCACCAATCGCTCCTCTTCCCTCCCGCACCCACTCGCCTGTAACCACAAACTTCTGCTGAACACTCTAACACTACATTTTTAAATCTACCCCATACATTTTCGACCCCATTGCCTACACTCTCACTAGCCCATCTATCCTCCAATAGTTGTTTATATCTTACCCTAACTGCCTCCTCTTTTAGTTTATAAACCTTCACCTCTCTTTTACTTACTGATTCTATTTTCCTTGTATCCCATCTACCTTTTACTCCCACTGTAGCTATAACTAAAAAGTGGTCTGATATATCTGTAGCCCCTCTATAAACATGTACATCCTGAAGTCTACTCAACAGTCTTTTATCTACCAATACATAGTCCAACAAACTACTGTCATTACGCCCTACATCATATCTTGTATACTTATTTATCCTCTTTTTCTTAAAATATGTATTACCTATAACTAAACCCCTTTCTATACAAAGTTCAATCAAAGGGCTCCCATTATCATTTACAAGTTATGTTTTTTAATGATTTTATATGCAAAGGGCTTGGACATCCAACAGGCATGTGTGAGCATGATAGGAGTGAGTGAAAGTGTTTTTTTATGACTTTACGCACTGTTGGAGTGTGAGCAAGGCAACATTTATGAAGGAATTCAGGGAAACCAGTTAGCTGGACTTGAGTCCTGGAGGTGAGAAGTACAGTGCCTGCAATCCAAAGGAAGGGTGAAGATATTGCAGTTTGGATGGGCATTTGAACTGTAGTATCGATGTGCCTCTGGCAAGACAGTGATGTAATGAGTGATGGTGAAAGTGTTTCTTCTTTTTTGGATCACCATACCTCGGTTGGAGTCAGCCAGTGTGTTAAAAAAAAGCGAGACAAAGGAATTAATGCTAAAAATTAGCATTGCACACTGTTATGCTCTGCTGGCTAATTTCAAAGACTGACTTAACAGTGTTGCTATTTTACCAGTAAGTGCTCTTGATTGTTGAAATTGCTTTTTCCTTGACATTAGGTAGGTAAGGCTTTACAGTTATATATTTTTTTATAGTTGTTTTTTTGAGATTCAGCCTTGAATGATCTTCATATATTTGCCTATTTTCATGACAAGTATTATTTAGGGGAGATAAAGACAGCAGATGCCTCCAAACTCCGTACAAAAACTGTAAAGGTTGATCACAACGACATGATTGTTTCTGCATGTATTCAGTAATAATAATAATTAATAATTATAATAATAAATAATTCAGACTGCATTACTTAATTACAGCAACATAGTGCACTTTGAGCAATCAAAATGGCTTCCAGTAAAATAGTTAATTCCTTCCTTATAATAGCAAAATAAATATTGGCATTAAAGAGCTGTTGAAGTAGGCTGATAGGAAGAGAATGTAGATACCGTTGATTTGGTAACTGAACAAAAAAAAATTACAACCTTAAAGAGTATCCAGTATTTGCTGCCCCTTGCATCCCAGCTTCTGACCAGGCCTCATGGCTAATGTCCTGATCAGTCAGTCAGTGCTCAGTGTTCACATCCAAGTATAGGCACCACAGCCCATCTAATCAGGTATGGTTTGCAGGAACTCATGAAGCTCCCTTTTGAAGAAATTGGAGTGACTGAGTAATCGCCCATAAATTTCAACTATTGCAAAGCCTTTGGCTGTTGACAGCTTTAGTTTTGTATATTAGCATAATATTGTAACCATAATTTCCATTTGGTGCATTCTGTACCATATGTCATGTCTAGTTCTTATATTTATGTCTCATTTTTACAGGTTAGAGGTCAAGAATATGGCTTGGAGCTAGTAGACACAGCTGGTCAAGATGAGTACAGCATCTTCCCTGCACAGTACTCTATGGACATTCATGGTTATGTTCTGGTCTACTCCATCACTTCAGAGAAGTCATTTGAGGTGGCACAAGTCATTTATGATAAAATTCTTGACATGATGGGCAAAGTCACGTGAGTTCTGAATATGCCCCTTTTTTGTTTTACTCAAAATAAGGTTTCGGGAATTCTTTTGTCTTTGCTGTCCGATTTTTATAATAACTATAAAGGGAAAGAGTAGTGTTATTTTGAGTAACCAGCTCAGGAAGCAGACTGAAAATTGAATTTCACTCTTGTGCAAAATACTTAAGTTTGCCTGGTTGAATAAATATGTTTATGTAGGGCCTTGGATAAGAGTAGTCAGCTATCATTACAGGTGACTAAGCCATCTTTGTCTATCTCCTAATAGACTAGGCTCTAGGGCCTTTTATAAATATACATTGTATACCCAAGGAAGTGAAATGGTAATGTACCATGGGGCTAAAATGTTGCTGTTTGTGCACATAGGGAAGTGAAATGGTAATGTACCATGGTGCTAAAATATGGCTGTTTGTGCACATAGGGAAGTGAAATGGTAATGTACCATGTTGTTAAAATGTGGCTGTTTGTGCACATAGGGAAGTAAAATGGTAATGTTCCTTGGGGGTAAAAGTGGCTGTTTGTGGTAAGTTTATTTTTGTGATAATTTGAAGTATTTATCCAGTATGTACATTACTGCATACAGAATCGTTTATTGTACATCTGTTAAGCTATTCAAATGTTTGGTGTTGAATTAAAGTATGCATTACTGTTAAATATCGCCACACTGCACTATTTTAACTTTAAAACTTTGTTGCACTTCATAATTGATTGGGTAGTATTAAGATTTTTTTCTAAATAATAAATTTAGCTTTTCTAAATGTTTTTTTATATGGTTTATCTTTTAGCTTGAATGTTATTTTCTTAATGGCAAACACCTTCCAGTATCCTTTCTCAAATATAATACATACAGGTATACCTTGCTTAATAAATGTGTAAAATTATACTTATTTTCTTATTAAACCTCATTCATGTATGTAAAGGGAGATTGGCTCCACCTAAATATAGTATTTTGGAGTAAAATATTTAAAAGGTGTTATTTTAAGGAATAAAGAATGCAGTGTATGTAATGTTATCACTCACCGAATATAAGCTTGCATGGTGTACATCTTGGCTTAGTGAGTGGTGATGTGGGATGAGGTAGTGGTGGTGCAAGCAGCCTCTACTTGATGTTCTGAATTCATCACTTTCCTAAATCTGGAAAAAATGCTCTTCCTTGTTTGACATTTTCCTGCTTCTGTTTTGTTCTATTGTATCTGCTCTCAATAGTTTCTTCCATAATAGTATAGCTTTGTAATCTTATTTTCTTTGTCTTTGGCTTTTCTCATCCATCATTTTTCTTGATCTGAGTATCTGGTAATTTTAGTGGCTACTTTAGATAAGTGTGTCAGTGGAGGAAATAAAGTGAACATAGAGAAGAGTAATGTGATGATAATAAAAAGTATAGTAAAATCTCTCTTTAATCTCGATTTAACGGCAAACCCTGTGGTCAGACAATATTCGGAAACAATAGACAGAGTCTATTAAAGCAGGAATTTTTCTTTATTCTTATGGTCGTTGGGTAAATTTGTTTAAAATTTAATGGATTTTATCCATTATAAAAAAAAAGTGTTATTTTTATGGACAATTTAAGGATATAATAAAGCAAGTCTGTTAAAGCCAAAATTATCCATTATTGTTGCTGTCTGCTGGGTTAATATCCAAAGTCAATCTGGAATAATCCATACAGAAGTAAGACTCATGATTGTTGTGGGCCAAGATGTTACATGACCTAGATTCAGTGAAGTGTTAAAAATCAGTAGAGTGTAAATTGTGGGTCAGGTGCCTGGATTGCAATCCATCCTCCTAATACCTATGTCATGCTTTCACATAGGCTTTGCAGCCCATTTGTAAGTTAGGGTAGGGTAGGTTACAAAGGAAAAACTAAGTACAGTGGTACCTCGAGTTACGATGGTCCCCAAAATCGCCCTTTTATGTAAGTTTATTTTTTTAAATGCTTTTGTAGGTATATTTTTGGGGGTGTAAAAGGACTAGTCTATTTTACATTATTCCTTATGGGGATAAATTCGTTTGGTAATGGCACTTGAACAGCATTCTCGAACGAAAAAATATCGTAACTCGAGGTACCACTGTATAAGATAAAATATGATAATATAGTCTGCAGTGTGAATAGAAAATGGGCACCCACTGTGTGTGGCTCGTGTAACAGTCATATTTAAACATGAAAGATTTTGT
Source organism: Cherax destructor (assembly GCA_009830355.1). Taxonomy (NCBI): domain Eukaryota; kingdom Metazoa; phylum Arthropoda; class Malacostraca; order Decapoda; family Parastacidae; genus Cherax; species Cherax destructor. Next base: position 17,232 of record WNWK01018592.1, read on the forward strand.
CCATTATAACATTGCCATGTTGTCTATTATTAAGAGGGTGGGCTGTGGATTGTTAATGAGGTTCAAGTTGTTGGGATGTGTTTGGGAGTAGAGAGAAATCTAAACTTTATTACTAACTGAAGCTTTTCATGTTGATGTTTAATATTTCCTTAATGTTGTTTTAAAGTTACACTATTTTTAGTTTATATGGTATATTTATTTTCAGTGTTCCTGTAGTTTTAGTTGGCAACAAGAATGATCTTCACATGGAACGTGTAGTGAGTACTGATCAAGCACGCAAAGTTGCAGACACCTGGAAGGCAGTTTTTCTTGAAACCAGTGCCAAGCAACATGAGGTTAGCATAAAGTTTGATGTTATTTCTTACTGTAGTGTATTTATTGCAATAGGTAATGTTAATGGTTCACCATTTTCATAAAGACATGGTCTACCTGAAGAGTCTTCCGATGGTCAAAGCCCCCTTGGTTCAGAGAACGTACATAACTTACATAGTATACAAATCATGGAATAGACTAGAAAAAAAAAATAGGTAAAACACTGAGATATCTACAAAAAGAAAGAAATCTGTACAATGTAATGTATGCATGAATGGCTTGGCTAGAGCACCACTAAGAAATATAAGTAAGTACAGTAGGGCCCTGCTTTACAGCGTTCCGCTAATATGGACATTTCAAATTGTGACCAAAACTCACTATACAGCTCCCCCCACTTGACTCTTAATACTGTCACCGCGCGCCACCCGGTTTGTTTACGTACTCTGTGACCACGTCTGTCCATTATGTCTGGAAACTCCAAAATTTCAAGTGTTTTAAAGTTATTTCGTATTTTATATACATCAGACCATTATTTAACACAGGTTTATTTGGAATGTTTTGGTTATAGCACTATTGAAGAATTGCGGCACAGTTTTATACAACACCGTAAAATTAACTTAACATGGTTCAGTTTGCGGGAGGGGAAAAAATTTGGAGCGTCGCCCGCAGGATACTTCTGGCTGTGGGTTAGACCATTGAGTCAATGGGGGAGACCTACTGCCATCCCCCACCACCCTCCGCCACCCTTGTCCCAGCCTTCGGTTCATACGTGTGTAGGACCATTCTCTGCTAGGAGCTAGCTATGTTTATTTTTATGTTTGTGGATTGAGTTTATATCTTTTGATTACCATATCTTGTATCTGCCAAGCAATCATGACACCCAGTATGCATACCAGTGTTGCTGAAAGTGGCAAGAAAAGGTATAAGCGTTTAAGTCTTAGAATTAACGAAGAAAATAGAGATATTAGACAAGAGATAGCCTGTGGCCATAATGAAGTGTCACTTTGTGCACATAAAAAGAATGCGGTAAATATGAGTTTGTGTGATGACTGACTTGACTTACTGAATTACTGACTGACTTAAAGTTAGACTTTTTCACTGAAGAGGACCCTGAAACTGTGTCTAGAGCAGCTGATGCCTTATAGTCAGTTGTACAGTGGACCCTCGGTTAACGGCCATAATTTGTTCCAGAATGCTGTTCAAGTGCCGTTACCGAATGAATTTATTCCCATAAGGAATAATGTAAATTAGATTAGTCCTTTTAGACCCCCAAACATACACTTACAAAAGCACTTACAAAAATACACTTACATAATGGGTCAAGTTTGGAGCAGTACGTAAACCGGGGGTCCACTGTATAATGTATTGTGGGGTAAAATAGAACAGAAATCCATTACAGAATTTATGCACACTCCAGTACAACCATCGACTTCAGTACCAGAACCTCTACCATCCACCTCAGCCCAGTAGGGCCACAGCATAACTCTCCACTCTCCACAATCCTCCACAAACACCAGCACCCACAATTTAAGGTAAGAAATACTATTATTTCTGTTGCATTTGTAATCTTAAGCAGTAAAAACAACATAATACATCACGACAATGAACTACAATTACATATTCATTTTTATTTTTGTAAGATGTGGAGGCCTAAAAAAAAGTTTTGGCTTTTTTTTGCTCCCAGGAACGTAACCGTATTTTTCCTATAAGTTTATCTAACACAGTTTTAGCTAACACGGCATTTTCAGGAACGTAACTACCGTGTTAAATAACAGTCTACTGTATACTCTGATAATTATACAGTGGTACCTCGACTTACGATATTTTTTCATTCCTGAATGCTGTTCAAGTGCCATTACCAAACGAATTTATCTCCTTAAGAAATTATGTAAAATAGACTAGTCCGTTTAGACCCCCAAAATTACACTTCCAAAAGCATTTAAAAAAATAAACTTACATAAAAGGGTGTGTTTGGGGACCATCGTAAGTCGAGGTACCACTGTACTTATGTATACCTGTACCTAAGTAAACCTACATACTGTGCTGGCATGCAGGTACACATTAGAATCACTAACAGTGTCTTGTTAGTCTTAGACACCATACTAATAATGATAATAATAATGAAACAATAATAATCACTCTGAGGTGCATTAAATGTCATATATTACCTTAACCCTTTGGGGGTCGACAGGCCTCGAAAACGTGTTCCTGGGGTCGAAAATTTTTTGGAAAAAATAAAATAATTTTTTCTTGTGAAATGATAGAGAATCTTTTTCTGATCATAACGCCACCAAAATTATGAAATTTGATCGAAAACTAATGGAATTATGCTTTCGCGAAGTTCGCGGTATCTATGACACTTACGCATCGGCGATTTTACCCACTTCGAGCCCTATTTTCGACAAATTCCAATGTTTCAGTCTCCTAAAATTATAGCTATTTCGCTATTTCGACTTGAGTACAAGAAACCGCCTATTTACCAATTTCATCTACCCAAAATAGTGATCAGAAAATGGCAATTTTCCAATTTCACACAAATTTCAAACGATGCCAATTTCAAAATAGGGTCCAGAGTAAACAAGGCAGACATTGCTGGCACTAAAATAACATGTTCTCTGTTCATTAGCCATGTCTCCAGGCCTCTGTTCCATTACTTTTGCTTTCCATTTTGAATTTTTATTCTCACACAAAAATAGAAGATTTACTGTTATGTATACAACTGCATCTTTGTAAAAATGGTATAAATAATATCAGAGCACTTGTGCATGAATATAAGACTCGCCAGTTGATTTGTATTGGATGCATGGTGTGATTTGTTTACTCTTGAACATCGTCAAAAATCGAACATTTTCGCTAATTTAAGCTCAATTTCAAGGTACTTGTCTTTGTCATACCAATCAAAATCATCTCTATTTCTGTAATACATCTTCCATTCTATCAAATGAGACCAAGAAAACGAGAATACATCAATAAATACCATAAGAAAATCGACTGCAAAGTCGCTGTTTTAATAAAAAAAAACGGTCAGTTGTTTTTTTCTCATTAAGCAGTGTGTGCTGCAGGATTTTTTTTATACTGCGCACACTGACCACACAGACCCATTCTTTCATATGTATGCCTACCAGACGTTTTCTGCTTTAATTGAGGCTGCTAGAATTTGGGCGTACTAGTACGGCACCAACCCCTGCTCGTAAAATATACTAGTACGGCACCAACCCCGAAAGGGTTAATATATATATTTTCATTAATCCATCTGATTTTTTTTTTTTTTTAAATTATATAATGAACATGCTACGTAACATATAAACATGATAAATACACCCCACAGTAGAATAAATTAAAAAAAATATGAGATGTTTTTCCAGTCTTGTCGGAGTGTTGGAAAGATTAACATTTTCTCTAGTTCAACACCAAAGAAAATGTGTACACAATAGTATTACTGTGGTAACTAGAAAATTATTCCTTTCGTATGCTTTCACTCGGAGCGCCATTCCTTCTAAAAATGGTGTTTTACATTAAAATGGGAGTGTAGCTTATATTTATTCTACTGTACCAATGTGGAGACAACTTGTACACAATGTAAGGTGTTTGTATTATGGTATAAGCTTCACAGACATGGAAATAAGTCACTCTGTCTGACTTTTTTGGGTTATCCTAGGTAATCTACGCATATGCTGCTATGTATGATAATCTACGTAACTATTTTTGTGTACCTGTACCTGAATAAAAACTTACTCACAAACATGGAAACGAACGTGTATGAACCATAACCAGATGCATTCGTCTGTTTGTTTACATACTTCGCATCTCTGTCCTCTCTCTCATTTACTCGTTCTCGCTCTCTTGTTAATTAATTTTATCTCGTTTACTCACTTCTCACCCTACATTAGGACTACAGATATTTTAAGGTAAGTACAGTGGACCCTCGGAAATCGAACACTCCAAACTCGCCCTATTATGCAAGTTTATTATTGTAAGTGCTTTTATAAGTGTATTTTTGGGGGTTTGAAATGGACTAATCTAATTTACATCATTCCTTATGGGAATAAATTCATTTGGTAACAGCACTTGAACAGCATTCTGGAATGAGGGTGAGTTTTGGAGTGTTCGAATAGCGAGGGTCCACTGTAGATGTATTTTCTCATATCTAGGCCCAAATTTACCGCTCACTGCCTATCTGAGTGAGCTGAGCTCATGGCGTAGAACTACGGCACGGACCCTGAAAGGGCAGTTGCAAGCACTAAAACGAATGGAATATTGACAAAAATGTATGGTATGAATGCGTGGGTGGTGGTCACTCGCTGGTAAACAATGGCACACTGACGCTCAATGTGATGTTTGTACCCAGGCGACGGGGAGGCCACGCGGACACATTTCAGACGACCGTCGATTTTTAAGTCAATGGATGATTTTCAAGTCGATTTTTTGCCGAAAAAAGTGGACGATTTTCAAATTCGCCGATCTTCAAGGGAGACGATTTTCAAGGGTTCACTGTACTGTATATGCATTTTATTGCTCTGGGGAGCTTTAATTAAATGTATATTATGTGTGGGTAGGGTGACCATACCTACCACACCTGACCTCTTACAATAATTACTTACTACTAACCTCTCACCCTACATTAACCCTTTGAGGGTCAGTCACATACTTGTACGTCATTGCAGCCAGGGTCAGTCACGTACTTGTACGTGTAAATTCTAGCGCCTTCAAATCTGGTGGAAGAAAGCTGGCAGGCCTACATATGAAAGAATGGATCTGTGGGGTTAGTGCGAGCAGTTTAAAAAAAATCCTGAAGCACGCAGTGCATAATGAGAAAAAAAAAACCCAACTGTGTTTTTGGTTTAAAACAGGAACTTTCGAGTGTATTTTCGTATGGTATTTATAGTTGTATTCTCGTTCTCATTTGATAGAATGGAAGATATATTACAGAAGTAGTGATGATTTTGATTGGTTTCACGATGACAAGTACCTTGAAATTGAGCTCAAATAAGCAAAGTTGTTTGATTTTTGCTTATGTTCAAGAGTAAAAAAATCATGCCACACGTCCAATACACATCAACTGGTGAGTCTAATATTCTTTCACAAGTGCACTGATATTATTTATACTGTTTTTACAATGATGCAGTAGTATACATAACGGTAAATCTTCTATTTTTTGTGAGAATAAAAATTCAAAATGGAAAGTAAAAGTAATGTAAGAGGGCCTGGAGACATGACTAATGAACAGATAAAATGTTATTTTAGTGCCAGGAATGTCTGCCTTGTTTATTCTGGACCCTATTTTGAAATTGGCGTCTTTTGAAATTTGTGTGAAATTGGCCAAATTGCCAATTTCTAACTACTGGGTAGTTGAAATCGCTAAATGGGCGGTTTCTGGTACTCAATCGATAGAACAAATGGAATTCTAGCCAAATACCTATGATTTTAGTCGACTGGAACATTGCAATTGGCCGAAAATAGGGCTCAAAGTGGGCGAAATCGCCGCTGTGTAAATATCGTTGAGACCGCTAACTTCGCAAAACCATAATTCAGTAGGTTTTCCATCAAATTTCATAATTTTCGTGTCATTATGATCGGAAAAAGATTATCATTTCACAAGAATTTTTTTTTTTTTTTTCAAAATTTTTTTTACTCTGAGAACAAGTTTGGGAGAGGGCCTCTCGACCCTCAAAGGGTTAAGACTACAAATATTTTAAGGTAAGTAATGAGTGTACTGTGTGTATATTACTTTTTATTGTTTTTAATGCCTAGTTATATTGCTAACATAATATATGTTAGTGTAAACTTATCTGGAATTTATATCATTTATAAGTGGGAAAAAATGGCGTTCTGCTTTCCGGCAGTAGCCTGGAACCTAACCTGCTAAATAAGTGGGGCCCTACTGTACAATGAAGTGTTGCCTCTTTATATATTATATTGTTTGTTTTGTGTGAAGTTACAGTTAAGGCAATTATTATATACGTGCATATTAAAGGACAAGGCAAACCATAGAATTGATGAAGGAAAAAGAGCGGGTGGTGCATTGAGGTATCTGTGAAGACAAAGAACGTTATCCATGGAAGCAAAGATGGGAATGTATGAAAGTACAGCATCTCGTCACTCAGTGACGTACTCATTTACCGACTACTCGAACTTACGACTGGCTCTGTGACCAGTATGCATACTTAAATACAGTGGAACCCCGAGTTTCGGCCGTAATCCGTTCCAGGAGCTAGGCCTAAACTCAAAACGGCTGAAAGTCGAAGCAATATTTCTCATAAGAAATAATGTAAATCCAATTAATCCGTTCCACCCAAAAATATTCACAAAAAATTCATTTTTTAAAGAAATACTATAGTTTTACATAGAGAAAACAATGAGAAATAAATATAAAGCACTAATTTTAATGGTTAAATGAACATTTAAATCAGTTTTACCTCTATTGAAGACTCTTGTTGGCATATGAGAGAGGCAAGAGAGTTTGTTTGGAGGCAGGACAAGATAGTCCTTCAATATCACCTCTACGGCTTATTTATCTATCACAATTCATCTAATATGACATAATAAACAATATTAATAACATAGAAACATGATATATACTCTAGAATGAATAAAATATGTCATATGTCTCTCTCCCTAACCGACGAGTGTTGCTGTGTTTGTTGTTGGGTGTATAAGGGCTACTGAAAGATAAGCCTTACATAGTGGTGGCGGCAGCAGAGATACCGGTGTTGTCAGTCGCCCTATATAACTCCTTTTTCTATCGCTTAACTTACTTGCTACACTGTTAATGCTACACTTTATTGCTGGCTGGCGCCATAGCCTTTATCAACTCGTGCTGCTTTAGTATCATACATATCGTAGAATCACTGAATCACTGAGGAAGGCACATTCTCCTCTCTTCCTCCTCCACTTTGGTACTTTGCTACAATTTCTTTCTTCAATTTTATCATGTTTGTCACTTTCTTTACCAAAGGGCTGCCACTATGAAGTTTTTTTGGGCCCATTGTGGCTTATTTCAGTTACAATCAATATACGAGCATTAAACACAAGGAATTTATTGTGAAATGTTTGGATGAGCGCAAAGGGTAATGTTCACTTAAGGATAAACAAAGCTAGACTGGCTCACGGTGCCTGCACGGGGAGGTGTGCAAGTGCGGGCAGGTGGACAGGTCTGGTACGCTGGCCGAAACTCGGGGCAACAGCTGAAACTCGGGACAAAATTAGGCTGAGAAAAGCGACTGAAACTCGAAGCGGTTGATACTCGGGGTGGCCAAAACTCGGGGTTCCACTGTAATGTATATTAGAGCTGATTTCCTCTACAGTGGTACCCCGAGTTTCGGTATATCCAAATATCGTTTTTTTCGTGTTTCGAGCACTTTTTTCTGTCAATGTTTTTTTCGTGTATTGGCCATTTACTCGTGTATCGGTCCGTACCAGACCTGTCCGCCTCGCCATGCAGGACACCAGTCTAGCGTTGTTTACCATTGAGAGAACATTACCCAGCGCGCTCTTTCAAACATTCACAATAAATTTGTTGTGTTTATTGCTGGTTTAGTGATTGTCACTGTGAAATAAGTCACCATGGGTCCAAAGAAACTTCCTAGTGGCACCCCTGTGGTAAAGAAAGTGGTGATTGTAAAGTGAAGCCTTTACTGGTGTATAACTCAGAAAATTCCAGAATCTTCAAGAAACACAATGTTAACAAGAATAAATTGTGTGTACTGGAAGGCTAACACCAAGGCATGGGTCACTAGGGAAATTTTCGTGGAATGGTTCACTGGAGTGTTTGGCCCTAGTGTGAAGAAATACCTCCTGGAAAAGAAATTGGGACTCAAGTGCCTCCTGATACTGGACAATGCTCCTGCTCATCCTCACAACTTGGAAGACTATTTGTCTGAGGACTTCAGTTTTATAAAAGTGAAGTTCTTGCCTCCTAACACCACTCCTCTCATCCAGCCCATGGACCAGCAGGTCATTTGTAACTTCAAAAAACTGTACACCAAAGCAGTGTTTGAAAAGTGCTTTGAAGTGACCTCGGACACTGAGTTGACCCTAAGAGAGTTCTGGAAAGATCACTTCAATATCATCCATTGCATAGGCCTTATAGGTAAGGCTTGGGAGGGAGTGACTTCCAGGACTTTGAACTTTGCTTGGAGACCATTGTGGTCAGGTTGTGTCCAACAGAGGGATTTTGAAGGATTTGAGGCTGACCCTGACCCTGTGCCTGTTGTGGGCTCTATTGTGGAATTGGGCAAGTCCCTGGGGTTGGAGGTGAGTGGTGAGGATGTGCAAGAGTTGGTGGAGGAGCACAGGGTAGACCTAACCACTGAAGAGCTGAAAGAGCTTCATCAGGAACAGCAAAAGACGACATTAAAGGAAATTGATTCATAGGAGGAGGATGGACTGGGTGAGGTAGTAACTTCTTCAAAGATTAAGGAAATTTGTTCCAAATGGACTGATGTGCAAACATTTGTTGAAAAACACCACCCTGAGCAAGCTGAAGCAAGCCACATCTGCAATATGTTCAGTGACAGAATCTTGCCCCACTTCAGGAAAATGTCAGAGTCGCCAGAAACAGAGCACTCTGTACAGTTATTTTTCGAGGCAGGGGTCCAGTGACTCTCAAGCTGGTCCTAGTGGCATTAAAAGAAAAAGAAGGGAAGTAACCCCAAAGAGGGACTTGTTACCTGAAGTCCTTATGGAGGGGGATTTCCCTTCCAAACACTAACCCCTCCCCCTGTCCTCCTTGCTAGCTTCCAGATGCCAGCAACTCTCTTCAATAAAGGTAAGTAAATGTTTAATTATAAATTTATTAGTTTATAATTGTTTTGTGTATGTAAAACTATAGTATTTATTTTTTAAAAAAATGAATTTTTTGTGAATATTTTTGGGTGGAACGGATTAATTGTATTTACATTATTTCTTATGGGAAATAAGGTTTCGAGTTATTCGTGTTGAGGTCTAGATCCTGGAACGGATTATGACCGAAACACAAGGGACCACTGTATTCTATTTATTACAATATACAGTACACTACTGTATAAACATTTAAAAATATACCAGAAATGTTATAAATGGTGCAAAGGTGATATTAAAGCAGTATCAAAGATGGTCGACACAAACCCACTACCATTATAGTATGCTCCTCAGTTAGTGACGAATTCATTTACTGACGTGGTTTTAGGAACAAATCCATCGTTAAGTGAGGAGAGGCTGTATAGTGGTACCAACACTTACATGGGTGTGGAGCATGGGTTGTAAATGCTGTAGCAAGAAGAAGGCTGGAGGCAGTGGAGATGTGTCTAAGGGCAATGTGTGGTGTAAACATTATGCAGAGAATTTGTAGTGTGGAAATTAGGAGGAGGTGTGGCATTACTAAAAGTTATTCAGAGAACTGAGGAGGGGTTGTTGAGATGGTTTGGTCATTTAGAGAGGATGGAGCAAAATAGGATGACTTGGAGGGTGTATAAATTTATAATGGAGGGGAGGAGTTGTGGTTGCAGGGGTCGATTCATAGCTCCTGGCCCGCCTCTTCACTGGCCTCTACTGGGTCACTCTCCCCGCACCATGAGCTTTATCATACCTCTTCTTAGTGTGTGTGTACTTACCTAATTGTAGAAGAGGATGGAGGGAGAGGGTGAAAGAGGCATGTGTGAGCAGGCATGTGTGAGCATGTTAGATAGGAGTGAATGGACACGAATGGTTTTTGGGACTTGACGAGCTGTTGGAGTGTGAGCAGGGTAATATTTTGTGAAGGGATTCAAGGAAACCGGTTAGCTGGACTGGAGTCCTGGAGGTGGGAAGTAAAATGCCCAGCTGTCACTATCCCAGACCCCTCCTTTAAAGTGCAGGCATTGTACTTCCCATTTCCAGGACTCAAGTCCAACTAAATCAATTAACTGGTTTCCCTGAATCCCTTCACAAAATGTTACCCTGCTCACACTCCAACAGATCGTCATGTCCCAAAAACCATTCGTCTCCATTCGCTCCTATCTAACACGCTCACACATGCTTGCAGGAAGTCCAAGCCCTCGCCCACAATACCTCTTTTACCCCCTCCCTCCAACCTTTTCTAAGGACGACCCCTACACCGCCTTCCTTCCCCTACAGATTTATACGCTCTCCAAGTCATTCTACTTTGATCCATTCTCTCTAAATGACCAAACCACCTCAACAACCCCTCTTCAGCCCTCTGACAAATACTTTTAGTAACTCCACACCTTCTCCTAATTTCCACATTCCGAATTTTCTGCATAATATTTACACCACACATTGCCCTTAGACAGGACATCTCCACTGCCTCCAGCCTCCTCCTCGCTGCAGCATTTGCAACCCATGCTTCACACCCATATAAGAGTGTTGGTACCACTATACTTTTGTACATTCCCTTCTTTGCCTCCATGGATAACCCTTTTTTGTCTACACAGATACCTCAATGCACCACTCACCTTTTTTCCTTCATGAATTCTATGGTTAACCTCATCCTTCATAAACCCATCCGCTGACACGTCAACTCCCAAATATCTGAAAACATTTACTTCTTCCATAATCCCTCTCTCCAATGTGATATCCAATTTTTCTTTATTTAAATCGTTTGATACCCTCATCACCTTACTCTTATCTATGTTCACTTTTAACTTTCTACCTTTACACACTCCCAAACTCGTCCACTAACCTTTGCAACTTTTCTTTAGAATCTCCCATAAGCACAGTATCATCAGCAAAAAGTAACTGTGTCAACTCCCATTTTGCATTTAATTCTCCATAATTTAATCCCACCCCTCTCCCCAACACCCTAGCATTTACTTCTTTTACAACCCCATCTATAAATATATTAAACAACCATGGTGACATTACACATCCCTGTCTAAGACCTACTTTTACCGGGAAGTAATCTCCCTCTCTCCTACACACCCTAACCTGAGCCTCACTATCCTCATAAAAACTCTTTACAGCCTTCAGTAACTTACTACCTATTCCATACACTTGCAACATTTGCCACATTGCTCCCCTATCCACTCTATCATATGCCTTTTCTAAATCCATAAATGCAATAAAAACTTCTCTACCTTTATCTAAATACTGTTCACATATATGCTTCACTGTAAACACTTGATCTACACATCCCCTACCCACTCTAAAGCCTCCTTGCTCATCTGCAATCCTACTCTCTGTCTTACCTCTAATGCTTTCAATAATAACCCTGCCATACACTTTACCTGGTATACTCAGTAAACTTCTTTCTTTCTTTCAACACGTCGGCTGTTTCCCACCGAAGCGGGGTGGCCCAAAAGGAAAAACGAAAGTTTCTCCTTTTACATTTAGTAATATATACAGGAGAAGGGGTTACTAGCCCCTTGCTCCTGGCATTTTAGTCGCCTCTTACGACACGCATGGCTTACGGAGGAAGAATTCTGTTCCACTTCCCCATGGAGACTCAGTAAACTTATTCCCCTATAATTTTTACACTCTCTTTTATCCCCCTTCCCTTTATATAAAGGAACTATACATGCTCTCTGCCAATCCCTAGGTACCTTCCCCTCTTTCATACATTTATTAAACAAAAATACCAACCACTCCAGCACTATATCCCCCCCTGCTTTTAACATTTCTGTCATGATCCCGTCAATTCCAGCTGCTTTACCCTCTTTCATTCTACGTAATGCCTCACGCACCTCCCCCACACTCACATCCTGCTCTTCACTCCTAAACGATGTTGTACCTCTACTAGTATATATAGAATAAATAACTTGAACTAAATATGAAGCTATCAGTACAAATTTTCTGTTATTTGTATAAAGGAATGTTTTCTTCATATTTCAATTTTAACTTTCAGGCTGTTAACGACATCTTCACAAGAGTCATTCTAGAGATTGAGAAGGCAGATGGAAACTCGGTTCGAGATGGAACCTGCCATATTTCATGAAGTAGTTATGATATAGGATGGATTTTGTAATGTTGTCTGCCATCTTGATTCATTATTTGGATTTAAGGAAAGGTCTTTGTATATGGGTTAATCTTTTATTTTTATGATTACCCAAACTCAGTTTTCATAGTAATTTTTATGTTGGATCTATTGTTTATGGCCTTGCCCATGTCTCAGAATGAGCTATCCTACTAGATGCTATAGACTTTTCTCCATGTACTTTGTAATCGTGCCAGAATGAATCTTTAGGAGCTAGTAGGTATGGCTTATAATTCAAGGCTCAGGTATAATGGGATGGATGAAATTCCTGCTGATTCACTGCCTCCTGTAATGGCTGCAGACATTTCATCTAGGTCTTTTTTTCTCAAAAGCTTATGGGATAGTATTTTTCATTAGTGGAAAAAATATTTCAGTTCTATGTTTGTGATTTAGTAATTGCAAATAGTGATTGCTTTCATTTTTTATTCTCTGATTTGTATATTAGGAATTAAAAATAGTATACAAGTTTTAGTTCAATTTTTAAGCATTTTGGGGGCCTATACTTTTACTAATTTGTTTTATTTTCTTCCTTTGACATGGTTCATAGTCACAAATAGTAAATTTTGTTGGCTTACAATAATAACAGCAGTTATATATACATATATAACTACATATGCCTTGTTTGGAACTGCCATATAGAAATCCCATTCTCATTTGCAGAAAAGCTGACCTTTGGGAAAAATAGTGTGAGTAAGCACTGTTTCTAAATATATTCTTAAGGAACTAATGAGAGTATGGGATTGTGTACACAATAATTTGGTGATAAAGTATAGCTAGTTGAAGAGACTTTTCTTAGATAATGCAATAAAGTTTATAGACAAAATTTATGTATATAATTTTATCCCCTTGATAGTAGGCAGTTTTTTCTTCAGTAGTAAGGAGTTTCATGCAGAATTTTTAAGAACAAAAGTACTGCCTGTATGTACTTCACACAAAAAATTTAATGTTCGTATACTCCTGCACTTTTGCCGAGTTTTTTTTTTCTCTTCCTGGTAGGTGCCATATTTAACTATATTTGCAAATCAAAACTGCAGCACTCCTTTGTACTTTTAACTTGGTGCCTTTACCTGCTTAGCAGTGTATATTCTGATAATGTAATCTGTTATCCTTCATAATTACTCCTGATTCCTTTGGCAATATTAGTGAAATAAAATAAATTTCAGAATATAGTTTGTTGCTTTGACATTTTCATGGCTGTGCAGGTTGCAAATATTCTGAAAATTAATTTTTAAAACAAAAATTAAAGATTTCTTTAAGTAGCTGTAAGGTTGTATATACACTTGAAAGCACTGGGAACTGCAGAATTCTTTACTTGTACTGTGTACCTAATTGTGGCTAAAACTAAATTCCTTGCTCTTTCACATCCTCTCACCATTTATAGCATAACCAGTTGACCCCCTATATTAGGGAATTTGAAAGTGTCATTGGTACCAGACCAATATGTTATAAGATCATTCTCTCTCAGTTTGGTAGCTAGCATTAATATGTAGGATATTATATTTTAACATTAGGATTGATAGTTTTTGAGGGAATTGAAGTGTTTTGTTATGTTCAGAGATAGGGCTTGAACTATTGTCAGCGTAAGGTTTTGTTTAAAAATGAGGTTTAAATATAGAAAAAAGTAACTGGAGGTGCAATAAGTCAGTGAAACAACTCTATTTTTTATCTAATGGTGGCCCATATTGAATAAAGGAGCAACATGTAATAGAAATAACATCTTGCCATGAATGTTAATGAAGTCTCATATTCCATTTCAGCACAGTTAAATTATATTAAAAAATGTGAGACATTGACTAGTGGCAGTCATACTGGATAGAATGTAAGACATTATTGACTAGTGGCAGTCATACTGGATAGAATGTAAGACATTATTGACTAGTGGCAGTCATACTGGACAGAATGTAAGATATAATTGACTAGTGGCAGTCATATTCGACAGAATCTGCATCATTCAAGGAGTGTATAAATGTCTCGTCTTAATCACCCGTGTGAAGCTTAACAAAATTCTTTTTTTTTTTTAGTGTGACAGATGTTTTCAAAAAGAGAAAGAATGACGGCATCAGATATGCTGTTTGCATCCCTTTTGAGACAGTTACTGAGTGCCTCCATGGTTGTAGAACATGTAATGTCTAATGTGTTTAATACAGTATGTAAAGCACTGACATTGAAATACAAAAATGGCTGATCTTTGTATATGTAGTGTTAGTATATAAGTGAGTGCTGTGGTAATAATAAAAGGATTGTCTGGTACAGGTTAGTTTTTTTTTTTTTTTTTGCTGAAGTCCTGCAATATTTAGCATATTCTTGTAATTCTTAATTAAAAAAAATTCCTTTAGCAGTGCTAACTTTCAGATAGTTTACTGTTCTCTCCTTTTTTTATTGTAACGTATGCCTTTGAACATCATACATACATGTATATTGAAAATGGTACGGAAAGTAGAGGAAATTCCTTTAGTTCAGTATTCACCAATTTTTTTTTTTAGTTCTTTATAACTATACTAACACCAGCATTCATTGGTACAATATTATCCATTTGAATGCTTGATTTTATATTAACTCAAATTTTGTCTTCTAACAATAATGCATCTAATATTTTCATAATTATACTAAAGACAAACTAAAGTTATTTGTTATGGTTGTTCCTTGTGTTTATAGGTACCAGTAATGTTGAGGAATACTTGGCAGAAATGCAGTTATAAAAGATAACTAATGTTATATAAAGTAGTTGTCACAATTGCTGTTTGCATAAGATACAGTGCTATTGAGGAATTTTTAAGAAATGTCATTGCTTGTAGATGAATTTGGAAAGGTGTGTAATCCAGGAAGTTAAAAGTGAATGCAGGAAAGAGCAAGGTGATCAGACCAACTAGACGTACAGAGAATGAAAGATTGGAAAGAAGTTTTTGTGAGGGAATGTATTTAGGTACTTAGGAATGGTTGTATAAGTAATGGGCCTTTGAGGAATGAGGTAGGTACTTAACCCTTTCGGGGTTTCCATTGTACTAGTACGATTTATGCCCCAGGGTTTTGGTCGTACTAGTACGCCTAAATTCTAGCGCCCTCAAATCAAGCAGAAACAGGCTGTTAGGCCTAGATGTGAGAGAATGGGTCTGTGCGGTCAGTGTGTGCAGTATAAAAAAAAATCCTGCACCACACTGCATAATGAGGAAAAAAAACTGACCGTGTTTTTGGTTTAAAACAGCGACTTTGCAGTTTATTTTCGTATGGTATTTATGCTTGTATTCTCGTTTTCTTAGTCTCATTGTATAGAATAGATGATATATTACAGAAATAGAGATAATTTTGACTGGTTTCACGATGACAAGTACCTTGAAACTGAGCGCAAAATAGCGAAAATGTTCGATTTTGTCCGAAGTTCAAGAGTAAACAAATCACACCATGCGTCCAATACACATCAACTGGCGAGTCTAATATTCTTGCACAAGTGCGCTGATGTTATTTATACCATTTTTACAAAGATGCAGTTGTATACATAACAGTAAATTTTCTATTTTTTGAGAATAAAAATTCAAAATGGAAAGCAAAAGTAATGTAAGAGGATCCTGGAGACGTGAATAATGAACAGAGAAGATGTTATTTTAGTGCCAGGAATGTCTGCCTTGTTTATTCTGGACCCTATTTTGAAATTGGCATCATTTGAAATTTGTGTGAAATTGGCCAAATTGCCATTTTCTGACCACTATTTTGGGTAGTTGAAATTGATAAATAGGCGGTTTCTTGTACTCAATCGATAGAAGAAATGGAGTTCTAGCGAAATAGCTATAATTTTAGTAGACTGAAACATTGGAATTTGCCGAAAATAGGGCTCAAAGTGGGCGACATCGCCGATGCGTAAATGTCATCGATACCGCTTACTTCGTGAAAGCATAATTCCGTTAGTTTTCGATCAAATTTCATAATTTTTGTGGCGTTATGATCGGAAAAAGATTATCTATCATTTCATAAGAATTTTTTTTTTTTTTTTTTTTTAAATTCTTGGACCCTGAGAACGAGTTTTGGAGAGGGTCCTTGGACCCCCAAAGGGTTAACCAGTATGCACATGGAAAAGAATGTTGCACGAATATAAACTCGGAAAAAAATTAATAATACAGTGGACCCCCGGTTTACGTTCACGTCCAAACTCGAACAATTATGTAAGTGTATTTTTGTAAGTTCTTTTGTAAGTGTATTTTTGGGGGTCTAAAAGGACTAATCTAATTTACAATATTCCTTATGGGAACAAATTCGTTTGGTAGCTGCACTTGAACAGCATTCTGGAACGAATTAATACAGTGGACCCTCGGTTAACGAAATTAATCCGGTCCAGGAGCTATTACTTAATCTGAATCTTTCGTTATCTGAAACCTTGTTTCCCATAAGAAATAATGTAAATACAATTAATTCGTTCCACAAAAAAATAATCACTCAAAAAAAAAAAAAATAACATTTACTTACCTTTATTGAAGAGTTGCAAGCATCTGGAAGGTAGAGTTGCTGACAGGGGCAGGGTGTTAATGGTTGGAAGGGAAATCCCCCTCCAAAAGGACTTCAGGTAACAAGTCCCTCTCTGGGGTTACTTCCTTCTTTTCTTTTAATGCATGCCTGCTACACTCCCTGCATGCCTGCTACACTCCCTGCATGCCTGCTACACTCCCTGCATGCCTGCTACACTCCCTGCATGCCTGCTACACTCCCTGCATGCCTGCTACACTCCCTGCATGCCTGCTACACTCCCTGCATGCCTGCTACACCCTGCATGCCTGCTACACTCCCTGCATGAATGCTACACTCCCTGCATGAATACTACACTCCCTGCATGAATGCTACACTCCCTGCATGAATGCTACACTCCCTGCATGAATGCTACACTCCCTGCATGCCTGCTACACTCCCTGCATGAATGCTACACTCCCTGCATGAATGCTACACTCCTTGCATGCCTGCTACACTCCCTGCATGCCTGCTACACTCCCTGCATGAATGCTACACTCCATGCATGCCTGCTACACTCCCTGCATGCCTGCTACACTCCCTGCATGCCTGCTACACTCCCTGCATGCCTGCTACACTCCCTGCATGCCTGCTACACTCCCTGCATGAATGCTACACTCCCTGCATGAATGCTACACACTCTGCATGAATGCTACACTCCCTGCATGCCTGCTACCACTGGGGTGCCACTAGGAAGCTTCTTTGGACCCATGGTGACTTATTTCACAGTGACAATCACTAAACCACCAAAAAAGACACCAAATATATTGTGAATCTTTGAAAGAGCGCGCTAGGTAATGTTCTCTCAATGGTAAACAACGCTTCACTGGCGTCCTGCGCTTGCGCGGAGCAGGCGGACACGTCTAATACCTTTCGGTAACCGAGGAATTTTTCGCTAACCGATTCCGAAAAAAGCTTACGTTTTCCGAAACTTTCGTTAACGGGACCTTTCGTTAACCGAGGGTCCACTGTAATGTAAACCGGGGGTCCACTGTATATGCCTCCCCCAAAAAAAAAAAATAGTGATGTCGAAACTTGTATGTGCGAGTCTGTCATTACCAATTTGTAGCCAGAAGAGCAGTGCTATAAGCTATACTTAGTGTCCTATCTTCAGTAACTAATGCATCACAATTTAAATTTCCAGTTCTTGTAGCACTTACTACCTCCTCTTTTAATTCATTCTTTTATTCTGTGATTGAAAAAAAATGATAGTATTCTTTCAGCTTCATTTTTTTTTTTTCTACTTTACAACTGTGGTCTTATCCCTATTGAAGGCATTAATTATTTTTTAATTTATTCTTTCGGATCCTTTTATGACCTACCTGTTTTATCAACTCTTGATAAACATGTGCATCTTTAGTATTTTCAATCTTCAGAACTCATAATTTTTAGCACCTTGACTCATTTTTGTAGTATACCTTTGGATATTTGTATCTTTAGATTTTTTAGGTGCAGGTATCACTCTCCTGTAGCATATTCCAGTTTTGGCCTAATATATGTTGTGATATACTTTAAAATTTCTCCATCCAAACATCCACAGATTATTTTGAAGTTTGCCAGCAGCATAGCATTTGAGTTTCTCACTATTACAGGAGGGTCCTGATTTATAGCACTTCGCTTTACAGCATTTTGCTAATACAGCGGTTTTCAATTATACCCATTCTTCATTTATTCAGACTTCCTACAATAAATATATTCACCACTCACTATAAGCTAAGGCCGAAAATATTTTAAGGTAAGTAGTGTGTGTTCTTTATGTGCATTTTTTAGGCCTACCTCTATTGCTCACTTAATATATGATAATGTAAACATGTTATCAGGCTTTTATATGCATTTGAAAGTGAAAAAAGGCTGTTTCACTTTACAGTGATTTTTGCTTTACAGCAGTAGCTTGGACCCTAACCTGCTGTATAAGCAGGACTCTCCTGTATATTTGTGTGATCTTGCACTAGCAATGTTTTGTCAATAATTACTCCTAGATAATTCTCTGTTTTTGTTTTCAACATTCTACTACACACTAAAGGATGGGTCGGGTATGTTACAGGGTAGAGCATCATCTGAAATGTAATGTCTGTGCATTTCGGGAAAGGCAGCTAGAGAATGAGTGATGGTGAATGTGTCCTTGCGGTGACCTTATCTTGGTGGGAAATGGCCAATGCGATTAAAAAAAAAAATGTATGGTATAAAATCTTTATGTAGTTTTTCTTTGGCTTTTTCTTATTTCCATAGCACTAACATCAACTTTAAATTTGATCATCCATGTGTGTGTGCATATAAATATATCCAAACAAGAGTGTGATAGATATTGGTTGATGGCACAAATGAACCCACATTGTGATGAATCACTGAAAATAATCTTTTAAAGAATGCAAAGCTTCAGTGTGTGGCTTTTTGATATGGTGAGAATGCTATGAAGTTTGATGGTGCTGTCAATAACGGTCATTTGCGTGCCTTATTCACTGGATTATTACTGATTATAATGAACGAGAAAAGTTGGAAAATTCTAATAGGTTACGATCATAAATCACAGGGATAAAATTACTGAATTTAACCTCCCTTATATACTGACCCAAGGATGTTCTTGTATGAAGCCTCTTGGCATTTAATGCATTTGCAGGAAGTTTGTTGTATAAAAAGCTGAAAGTGGTTAATTTGTTGTAAGAAATGTGAACTAAATAGACCTAGCCTAAACATTAGGCAAAGATATAATTCTAGTTCCTATGATTTATAGAATAGTAATGCATAGGCATATGTGCTCTTCTATAGTATCTCTTGAAATTAGGGAATGTTTGTGGGTTTTAATATTTTATAACTAATTCCCATACAAACAAAATGCGTATCAGTAGAGGTATGGCTATTGTGATTGAAGCCTATGCTCTAGAAGACCTGGGCCAATTAATTATTTATATACTGTAATGCACTTAAATATTGGGCCTAGTACAATAGATGTAGCTATCCATTGATGTCTCACTAAATGACAGTGGTAGTCTTCCATACGTGGTTTCTGTAGACAAATTCTGTGGGCACAGTTTCATGTATTAACTGTTTCCTAGCTTTATATCTTTAGAAGCTATATGTGCATGTTCCTTTCAGAATGTTCAGCTTGGATGTGAATCTCACATACAGAAATATTGTCTGAATGAAATTAGTTTATATATAAATATTCTCTCTCCAAATTAAATTATTTTTTTTTTTTTTTGCACACCTTCACTAGATTGAAGGGCTTGGATGCTCAATGGAAATTTTCATTATATTTATTCATATACCTAAATGCATCCTATGCTATGGTTTTTATCTAATATGTATGCAACAGTTATATGGTAGATAACCTATATAATGTTAGGAAATGTCAATCATTAAATGTTGCAAATATTAGAAGGTAAGATTTTTTTTTTTTTTTTTTGCTGTTTCTTGATCTGGAGGGTTCACAAACCATTCTTGAATATACAATTTTTTGACGCTGTTAGAATAACATTAATGCCAGGTCAACTGAAATATGCATGGCCTTAAAATATGTGAGTGCAGGCACTAAAACTTTTGTTTAATAAAGACAAATCTAGTTTAAGACTAAAATCTGTACTTCAATCAATTTTTTGTTCCTTAATATTTAATTTAATGACATCAAATATGACTGGTTTGCTACATTAATTACTTGTGCCAATCTGTTAGCTGTATTATAACGTAATTTTTTTTTACCTTGTTTTCCTACCCATATATTCCTCTTAAGTGCATTTTTGGTGAGGCAGACCTTGTTTATATCACATCCCTTGAATGTGTCAAGTGACTGGCAGAGGCAGTGAGGTGGGATGGGAGTTGGATATCTGAGAAGGCTTAATTACAAAATTTAAGTAGACTGAGACGAGTCCATTATAAAAGTTAAAAGTATAAAAAATTAAAGTAGCTTTCGATGCTTAAAGAATCAGTAAAGTATTACTGTAATTCATGTACAGTATCATAATCTAGAAAGGTGATACCATCACATACAGATATTCATATACAGTGGGCAGCGCTGTATGACCCCTGTGGTTTAGCGCTTCTATTTGATTATAATAATAATAATTATATACAGTGGACCCCCGAGTTACGAGCACCTCGCCTCTTTAAGGGGGGCTCCTTGTCGCGGTAAAGAGGCTATCGGTCTGAGGAATTGGACCTCTTGATCTTCTTCCTCAGACTGAACCTAATTACCCCCCAATCCCCCCTCCCCTTTCCCATCTTCCCCATCCTCCCTATTCCCTTTCCTCCTCCTCCTCATCCCTCCCTTATTTCCTTCCCATTTTTACCCTGGGAGCTTCTCTCCACAGGCATTCTAGTTCCTAGGTAGGGGGAAGGGTACCGTGGTCCAATCCCATTCCGTTGAGGTTCTTGGCGGTGGTGTAGTTTGCCGTGGAATCTGGATCGCCTGGGGATGTCCTTCGGGCGACGGGTGTATCTCTGGAGGCCACCTTTCGGATTCCGGGGGTGGTGGCCAAAGGCGGTATGCTTTGTGGCGGATATCCTGCCGCCCTCTCTTTTGTCCGCCGAGGTGGCTTGGTGGATGTGAGGTTGCTATCCCGGATTGCTGGTTTACTGGCATGAAGGGTAGAGGGTATGGCACGAGTTCCATGCAGCATCTGCACTACTTGCGGTGTTGAGGTCCTCTTGGGCGCGGAGGGGATTTACGCCCCTTTCATTCCTCCTAGGAGCTATTCCTCCACGTTCCCCCTTTTTTTATTCTTTTTTTTATTTTTATTTTCTTCTTTCATTTTTTTTTCTTAAAAACAAAAATTAAGAAGTAACCTAACTATGGATGCCCTAATCTGTAAACCTACCCCCGGGCCCCTTGATACCGCACCTAGTTCCGACCTTACCTCGTTAACGGACAACTCTTTGGACAACCCTAATACCCCTGTACCTCTTGCTGGTGCCGGTTCGTCACCTGCTTTAGGTACCGGGGACCCGACTGGCCCTTTTGATACGTCTGACCTTCGCTATTCTCTGACCTTGATTCCGGCTTCTCCCTTAACGGTGCAGCAATTTTCGAATTGCCCGCCCGTCACACGTCGGACCACCCTTGGTCCCGCGCACAAATGATTACGACCCTTATATGATGATTCGACACTTCCTTCTCGTTCGTCTCAGAAATGACTAGCTCGTCACGCACTCCCCTTAGACACTTTGTTTCACACTACTCAATGGATAAAAATTTTTACTCTACGACTGACTTCTCCTAATACCTATCTTTCAGATCATAGTATCGGTAAGGCTCTGCTACGCCATGTAGGTAAAGATATCTCATTTCACGCTCTCAAGAGCGGCATTCGCATCATCACGGTCCAGAATGCTGGCCAAGCTCGCGATCTTTCTCTTCTTACAACCATTGATACTGTTCCTGTTACTATTGACAAACATCATTCCCTCAATTCTTGTTGTGGTTCTGTCATTTTACCCCACACCATTGTCCAACAGAATTTCCAGACATGTGGTGATGACATTTTAGAGCAGCTTGAGCTCCAAGAACTCCCTATCCTTAGGGTTGACACTTTTGTCCTCCCGCCAATAAGCGAAGACGTTATCCTTGCAATATAGCTCGTTTAACGTTTGACTGCCGAGAAC
>WNWK01018593.1:0-39576 GCA_009830355.1 Cherax destructor
GATCAGTTAGGAAGGAAAGGGGAAATAAATTTTAAATTAAAGGATTATGGGATTAAAAAAAGGGTGGGATAAAAGGGGGCCCCCTAAAAAGCGGGGTATGCCCGGGAGAAGAGAGGGGGTGAGGAGAGAGAGGATTTTGGGAAAATTTAAAAGGAATGTATAGGAATTTTTAAACCAAGGGGAAATTTGGGGGGGGGGGACCTAAATGAAAAAGAGGAAAAACATGTAGGGGGGGTTTTGGGGGTAGGTAAGTTTGGGGCCCCGGGAAAAGATAAGGGTTTATTGAACTTTGTATAGAAAGGGTTTGAAAGGGGGAAACATTTTTGAAAAAAAGGATAAAAAATATACAAGATATGATGAGGGCGAAATGACAGTAGCTGGACTATGTATTGGTAGACAAAAAGACTGTTGGAGTGACTGTGATGTACATGTTTATAGAGGGGCCACAGATATATCAGATCACTTTTGAAGAGAAGCAGTGGGAGTAAAAGGATGGGATACAAGGAAAATAGAAGCAGTAAGTAAGAGAGAGATGAAGGTTTATAAACTAAAAGAGGAGGCAAAGAAAATATATTATGTAAACAACTATTGGAGGATAGATGCTAGCAAGAGAGGTAGGCAATGCAATGAAGATGCATGGGGTAGATTTAAATGTAGTGTTAGATGAACAGCATAGTCAGGTTACATGAGCTGGAAAGGGAGGAAGAAGAGCGATTCAGAAATGATGATGTAAAGAGTAGTAAGGAGAAAAAAGATATAAGAGAGCTACAAAGCAGAAGTGATGCAAGGAGGAAGATGATATGGAGAGAAAGAGTTAAAAGAGTGGTAAATAATGTAAAAAGAGAGCAAATGAGAGAGTGGGTGAGATGTTATCAAATTGTTAGTGCTTTCATATGTTTGGTGATAGATGAATATTGAGTGTTTCAGGAACAAATGATTTGACAGTTAAAAATAGGAGAGAGAGTTACACTGGAGAGTTAGATACATCGTGGAAGATGGAGGAACATTTTATTATTGTTAAATGTCATTAAGACAGGAAGTCAGGATTTTGCATAAAGATGGAATAACATCTTGTGAGTGGAAGAGCCAGTTGTGAGTGTGGGGGAAGTCTTGTGAGGCAGTGGCAGAATGAAAGGGGTAAGGCAGCTGACTGATGGACAAAGATATGAAATACAAAAGCAGGTGGGGATATAGTTTTGGGAGGGTTAGTGCCATTATTTAATAAATGCATGGAAGAGGGTACACCCAGGATTATGAGAGTTAGGATGTTCCTTTGCATAGCCAAAGGGGACAAAAGAGAGTGCAAAAATTATAGTGAAGAAGTCTGTTGAGTGTACCTGGTAGTGTATGAGAAGAGCTATTATTGAAAGAATTGAGTAAAACAGAGCATGGAATAGCAGATGAACAAGGGCCAGGAAAGGGTAGGGACCAAGTGTTTACAGTGAAACATATAAGAACAGATTGATCATGCAAAGAGGCTTTGCACATTTGATTTTCCAAAGGCGATGAGCACATGGTTCCGCTGCAGTGTTTTTAGGAACTCAGGTTGAAGTGTTGAAGAATAGGCCTACTTTCAGGAGGAAAATAGGGAGGCAGTTTTCCTCCACTTATAGATGGGTGGGAGGATGGAGAGGGCTGGATATGGAGGAAATGACACTAACAGTGAAAGTGGCAGCCGCCATGGGTATATTGCATCCAGGAAGAAGGAAGATAAGGAAGGTTAATAGAGAAGATGAAGGTAGGAAATCGATTCTCTGTCTACATTATGCAAATTTCAGTGGTCAGTGACAAAGGCACCACTGACTCCCCCAGCAATCAAGGTAAGAATATCTCTGATTGTGGGAGACTCTCAGGTAAGATATATGGACCGTGCTTTTGTAACAGGAGACAGGAAGGTCAGAAAGAGCTCCGAGCTGGTGGGGGACATGTCACAGGGGATAATAATGTCAGGTAATGGACCAAGCCCATTATCTTTTCTTGGGTGCTGGTGGAAATACATTGGGAAGGGGGAAGACAGGAGCTACAAAGATAAGCAGGTCAGCCAAGAAGTCGTAGGTCTAGGAGAAATCCCAATCATGAAAAGATTTGCCTAGAAGAGCGCTAATGATGTTTTAGGGCAATTGGATAAATTTTAGACAGGACTGCAAGGAATTTAAACCATTCATTGGAACTGGGACAATCATCAAACGGATATTTTGCGGATGGGGTTCTCTCTGGGTGGAGTGATCATTGGCGAATAAGAGGGTCCCCGGGAGACTTTTTCTAGGATTTTAAACTGATAGATTATAGAGGTAAGGGTGTTGTGGAAACAATCAGGCTGTAGTATTAGGCCAAAACAGATATTACCAGATACCCGGTATAGTTTAAAAACAAATTCAAAATAAAGTTTGTAAAAAGCAATTGATCAACAAAAAAAAGAAAGATGGGTATAGAGGCAACATGCCCAGCTCCTTTTAGTTTACTATACAAATAGTAGGAGTCAAGAAATAAGATAGATGAGTAAGATTATTTAAAATGCAGGTAATATGAATTACAAATAAAGAGCCCTTTGTCAACCTGAAGAGAAATGCCTTAAAAAAAGTAACATTCGGGGTACAAACATTCCACTGATAGGGTACAGGAAGGTGGTGGAGTTTTTATTATGTCGAGATAATTTAAATTGTTGTTAGACATGATATAAGATTAGAAACAGCGGACACAGAATCTGTTTGGCACAGTTTCTGAGGTCGGAAAACACGGGGTGGTTTTACGGGCCCCCCAAGTCGGGATAGGAGTGCATGTAATTTTAAATTCATAAGGCGTCTAGATATGAAAATGTGTTAATGGAGATTTTAACTTTGAAAATTATTGAAAATAGACAGGGAATCTCGAGTCTAGTGACTTTCTTTGGGTAAGGTCAGATTGTTTTTTAAAACAGTTTTGCCCGAACCAACTAGTAGCAACTGATTTGGTTCCAAAAAAATCACTAATTAAATCTTGAGGTTAATGAAGAGCTTGGGAAAGCGATCACAAATCACTTAGCTTTTAAATATCATGGAATTACCCCAGGTAACTGCAATCAAGTCTCTGTTCCAGACTTTCGGTTTTTGGGCCACTTCATGGGGCTGAGAAAATTTCTAGGGGCTAATTGGGATGACCTGTACTGGGTCAGGTAGGTGGTTTTGGCCAATATGGGCCCGAGCGTAGTTCTAGCTGCCCAGACAACCTTTTTTTCCAAGTAGGGGAAAATTTGATCTAACAAAATATCCAAATGGGTGAACAATAGATTAAAACATCTCATTGGTCAAAAGAGAGGCATATATAGATCAAAAGAGGAATGGACAGATAAGAAATCAATATTTTCAATTAAAGAGAGAAATAAAAAAGAAAGAAAAGCAAAAAGGGATTATGAGGCCAAGGCCAAGATTCAAGACTCCAACCCAAAAGGGTTTTTCAGGTATGTTAGAAGTAAGATTAGGGACAAGATAGCCCACTTAAGAGTAACTCAGGGCAAACCCCGGGCATGATAAGGATATGGAAATTTTCACTTACCCCCCTCTCAGTTTTTCTCAGGAAGATACTAGCAGAATTCCAGAAATAATAAATTATGTAGAACTGGAAAAAAAAAGACTATGCTCGATTGGGGGAACTAGGGGACATGGTCCTCAGACAAATAGAGAATTAAACCAACAAATCCCCCGGCCTGATGAACTGTTTGCAAGAGTTTTTAAAAGGGAAAGTAAAAGGGAATTAAAACCCTTTAAAAACTTTTTAATATATCACTACAAACTGCGTGCCAGACAAGTGGAAAAGGGCAAATGTAATACCCATTTACAAGGCAGGTGACAGGTCCTTAGCTTCAACTATAGACCAATAAGCCTTACCTCCATAGTTTGGTAAATTTATGGAATCAATTATGGCAATTTTACCCTCTTGAAAGCATAAATTGATTAATGAATCTCAACACGGTTTTACTAAGGGGCGTTCCTGTCTTACTTAATTTTCTAACTTTTCACTAAGGTGTTTGAGAGGTAGATCATGGTAATGAATATGATTTTGTGTATATGGATTTCAGTAAGGCTTTTGAAAAAGTTCACATCAGAGGCTACTGAGGGAACTTAAGGCACGGAATAGCAGGAGAAATTTTTTCCTGGGTAGAGGCATGGTTGACAAATAGGCAGCAGAGTTTGATAAATGGAGAAATCAGAATGGGGCGCGTCTCAGCGGTGTTCCACAGGGTCAGTTTTGGGCCCCTGTTGTTTAAATTTACATAAACGACATAGATGAGGGAATAAATATAACATAAGTAAATTTGCAGATGACACCAAAATAGGTCAGTCCAATTCATTCAAATGAGGACATTAGAGCACTCCAGGATGATTTGAATAACTGATGCAGTGGTCGGAGAAGTGGCAGATGCAGTTTAATTAAACAAATGCAAAGTTCTAAATGTTGGGCAGGACAATAACTCCACATATAAGCTGAATAATGTAGATCTTATTACTTGTGATTGCGAAAGGATTTAGGAGTTCTGGTAGTAGTAATCTGAAGCCAAGACAACAGTGCATAAGTGTTCAATAAAGCTAACAGAATCCTTGGCTTCATATCAAGAAGTATAAATAATAGAAGTCCTCAGGTTGTTCTACAACTCTATATATCTTTGGTTAGCCTCATTTAGATTATGCTGCACAGTTCTGGTCACGTATTACAGAATGGATATAAATGCTCTGGAAACGTACAAAGGAGGATGACAAAGTTGATCCCATATCAGAAATCTTCCCTATGAGGATAGACTGAGGGCCCTGAATCTGCACTCTCTAGAAGGCGTAGAATTAGGGGATATGATTGAGGTGTATAAATGGAAAACAGGAATAAATAAAGGGATGTAAATAGCGTGCTGAAAATATCCAGCCAAGACAGGACTCGCAGCAATGGTTTCAAGTTGGAAAAGTTCAGATTCAGGAAGGATATAGGAAGCACTGGTTTGGTAATAGAGTTGTGGATGAGTGGAACAAACTCCGAGTACCGTCATAGATGCTAAGGCGTTGTGTAGTTTTAAAATGGTTAGATAAATACATGGGTGGTGTGGATGGTGTGAATTTGGACCTGACTAGCTTGTATTACCAGGTCAGTAGCTGTACTAATTCCTTAAGTGGAAGTGACCTGACCAGGTGGTGGCTGACCAGGTGGTCAACTAGACAATTATGATGGGTGCGGTTGGGTGTGAGTTGGTCCTGACTAGCCTGTGCTAGGTCAGATGCAGTGTTCCCTCCTTAAGTGAATGTAACCTGACCTGGCTGGGTCGGGGCTTAAGCCGTTGGAGATTTGGACCTGCCTCGCATGGGCCAGTAGGCCTGCTGCAGTGTTCCTTCTTTCTTATGTTCTTATGTTCTTATGTATGATAGGGTGGATAGGGGGGCAATGTGGCAGATGTTGCAGGTGTATGGAATAGGAGGTAGGTTACTGAAAGCAGTGAAGAGTTTTTATGAGGATAGTGAGGCTCAAGTTAGAGTGTGTAGGAGGAAGGGACTATTTCCCAGTAAAGTGGGCCTTAGACAAGGATGTGTGATGTCACGGGTTGTTCAATATATTTATAGATGGGGTTGTAAGAGAAGTGAATGCAAGGGTCTTGGCAAGAGGTGTGGGGTTAAAAGATAAAGAATTAAATACAAAGTGGGAGTTGTCACAGTTGCTTTTTGCTGATGACACTGTGCTTCTAGGAGATTCTGAAGAGAAGTTGCAGAGGTTGGTGGACGAATTTGGTAGGGTGTGTAAAAGAAGAAAATTGAAAGTGAATATAGGAAAGAGTAAGGTGATGAGGATAACAAAAGATTAGGTGATGAAAGATTGGATATCAGATTGGAGGAGAGAGTATGGAGGAGGTGAATGTATTCAGATATTTGGGAGTGGACATGTCAGCAGATGGGTCTATGAAGGATGAGGTGAATCATAGAATTGATGAGGGAAAAAAGGGTGAGTGGAGCACTTCGAGTCTGTGGAGACAAAGAACTTTGTCCATGGAAGTAAAGAAGGGAATGTATGAGAGTATAGTTATACCAACACTCTTATATGGGTTTGAAGCATGGGTGATGAATGTTGCAACGAGAAGGCTGGAGGCAGTGGAGATGTCATGTCTGAGGTCAATGTGTGGTGTGAATATAATGCAGAGAATTCGGGTTTGGAAATTTGGAGAGTGCGGGATTACAAAACTATTATCCAGGAGCTGAGGAGGGGTTGTTGAGGTGGTTCGGACATGTAGAAAAGAATGGAACGAGACAGAATAACTTTGAGAGTGTATAAATCTGTAGTGGAGGGAAGGCGGGGTAGGGGTCGGCCTAGGAAAGGTTGGAGGGAGGGGTAAGGAAGTTTTGTGTGCGAGGCTTGGACTTCCAGCAAGCATTTTGAGCGTATTTGATAGGAGTGAATGGAGACAAATGGTTTTAATACTTGACGTGCTGTTGGAGTGTGAGCAAAGTAACATTTATGAAGGATTCAGGAAACCGCAGGCCGGACTTGAGTCCTGGAGATGGGAAGTACAGTGTCTGCACTCTGAAGGAGGGGTGTTAATGTTGCAGTCTTATAACTGTAGTGTAAAGCACCCCTCTGGCAAGATGATGAAAGTTTTTCTTTTTCGGGCCACCCTGCCTTGGTGGGACTCGGCCGATGTGTTAATAAAAAAAAAAAAATAACAGTGGTACCTCGGTTAACGATGGTCCCCAAACTCGCCCTTTTATGTAAGTTTATTTTTTTAAATGCTTTTGTAAGTGTATTTTTGGGGGTCTAAAAGGACTAGTCTATTTTACATTATTCCTTATGGGGAAAAATTAGTTTGGTAATGGCACTTGAACAGCATTCTGGAACGAAAAAATATCGTTAACCTAGGTACCACTGTATAATATTGTAAGTGCTTGTGGAAGTGTATTTTTGGGGCCTGAAATAGACTAACCTTCGTGACATTATTCCTTAAGGGAGTAAATTCGTTCGGTAATGGCACTTGAGCAGGCTTCTGGGATGAAGTTTTTTTCGTTACTCGGGGGATCACTCTATGTATGTATGTATGTATATATGTGTATATATATGTGTGTGTGTGTGTGTGTGTGTGTGTATATATATATATATATATATATACAGTGGTACCTCGAGTTACGATGTCCCCAAAATCGCCTTTATGTAAGTTTATTTTTAAATGCTTTTGTAAGTATATTTTTGGGGGTGTAAAAGGACTAGTCTATTTTACATTATTCCTTATGGGATAAATTGTTTGGTAATAGCACTGGAACAGCATTCTCGAACGAAAATATGTAACTCGAGGTACCACTGTATATATATATATATATATATATATATATATATATATATATATATTCTCCATGGGGAAGTGGAACAGAATTCTTCCTCCGTAAGCCATGCGTGTCGTAGAGCGACTAAATGCCGGGTGCAAGGGCTAGTAACCTCTCCTGTATATATTACTAATTGTAAAAGGAGAAACTTTCGTTTTTCTTTTGGGCCACCCTGCTTCGGTGGAAACGACGACGTGTTGAAAGAAAGAAAGATATATATATATATATACAGTGGACCCCCGAGTTTCAGTAAAACTTCACTCCTGAAGTCTGCTCAGTGCCATTACCGAACGAATTTACTCCTTAAGGAAAAATTTCACGAGGTTAGTCTATTTCAGACCCCCAAAAAACACTTCCACAAGAACTTACAAAATTATACTTACATATGCACGATTTCGGTATTCGTTAACCGAGGTCCACTGTATATAATATATATATATATATATATATATATATATATATATATATATATATACGTATATATATATATCGTGCCGATTAGGTAAAACTTGCGATTTTGGCTTAAATAGCAATGCTCTTCTTGCCATATAAGACAAGTGAAAATTTGTGTATGCAATAATTTCGCCAAAATAATTCTGAACCTAACAAAAAAAATATATTTCATTGTGTTTGTTTATTATTAAATTAATGTTAACGTATCTAAAATATATTTAGTTGGGTTAGGCTAAATTAAATTGCATTTATATAATTATATTTTATATATATCTTGTCAGATTATAAATTCAATTATGGCTTAAATAGCAATGTCTCTTGCCATATAAGACAAATTGTAAAATTTGTTATGTAATAATTTGCTAAACTAATTCTGACCAATTAAACTATATTTCATTGTGTATATTTTTTATTAATATGTTAACGTATCTAAAATATATTTATTGGGTTAGCTATAATTAATTAGCTTGTTGTAATAATTGTGTTTCAAAGTTTTCTTGGGTCTTATAAATTTTACTTTCTAATGAAAATATATCTTTAAAGTAAAGTTGAAAATTTAGAAAGGACAATTTAGATGAGTTCTTGCTAATTGACCAGTTTTACCTAATCGGCACGACATATATATATATATATATATTTACTATATATATATTTATATATATCGAACGCTTCGAGTTTCGAATGCTTTTTTCGAACAAATTTTGTCCCGAGTATCGAACGTGCCCCATGTTTCGAACCGAGTGCATACCAGACCTGTCTGCCCGGCGCCTGCATGCCTGCCCACGCAGGTGTTGTGAGTCAGTCTAGCTTTGTTTATCCTCCAGTGAACATTACCCTGCGTGCTCTTCCAAACATTTCACAATTAATTAATTGTGTTTGGAGTTTGTTCATTAAGTGAGACTGTGAAATAAGTGCTTTTGTAAGTATATTTTTGGGGTCTAAATGGACTATTCTAGTTTACATTATTCCTTATGGGAACAAATTCGTTCAGTAACGGCACTCAAACAGCATACATTAGGGGGATTACCAATAGACCCCTGGCTGTCTTCAAGAAGGGACTGGACAGGCACCTAAAGTCAGTACCTGACCAACTGGGCTGTGGTTCGTACGTCAGTTTGCGTGCGGTTGACAGTAACAGCCTGGTTGATCAGACCTTGATGCACCATGAGGCCTGGTCTCAGACCTGGCCGTGGGGGCGTTGACCCCCGAAACCCTCTCCAGGTAAACCATGAGTCCAAAGAAAGTTCCTAATGGTACCCCTGTGGTAAAGAAAGTGAGAAACACCATATACATGAAGAAGGAAATAGTACAAAAATACGAGTGGTGTGCGAATTGCAGAGCTTGCCAGGATATATGGCAAAAACAAGTCAACTATTGCTTCTATCCTGGCAAAGAAAGAACAAATCAAGGAAGCTGATGTTGCGAAAGGTGTTGATATGCTAACCAAAAATATACCAAAAATAGTCGAACAGGTTGAGAAGTTGTTGCTGGTGTGGATCAAGGATAAAGAGTTAGCGGGTGATAGTGCGTCGGAGTCAGTCATTTGTGAAAAGGCAAGGAAGTTGCATGCCGATCTATACTCTCATACATTCCCCTCTTTGCTTCCACGGACAAAGTTCTTTGTCTCCACAGACTTCTAAGTGCACCACTTACCCTTTTACCCTCATCAATTCTATGATTCACCTCATCCTTTATAGACCCATCTGCTGACACGTCCACTCCTAATACAGTGGACCCCCGGTTTACGTACTGCTCCAAACTCGAGCAATTATGTAAGTGTATTTTTGTAAGTGCTTTTGTAAGTGTATTTTTGGGGGTCTAAAAGGACTAATCTAATTTACATTATTCCTTATGGGAACAAATTCGTTTGGTAACGGCTCTTGAACAGCATTCTGGAACGAATTAATTACGTAAACCGGGGGTCCACTGTATGTGAATACATTCACCTCCTCCATACTCTCTCCCTCCAATCTGATATCCAATCTTTCATCCACTAATCTTTTTGTTATCCTCATCACCTTACTCTTTCCTATATTCACTTTCAATTTCCTTCTTTTACATACCCTTCCAAACACATCTACCAACCTCTGCAACTTCTCTTCAGAATCTCCCAAAAGCACAGTGTCATCAGCAAAAAGCAGCTGTGACAACTCCCACTTTGTGTTAAATTCTTTATCTTTTAACCCCACACCTCTTGCCAACACCCGCACATTCACTTCTCTTACAAC
This sequence comes from Cherax destructor, assembly GCA_009830355.1. Taxonomy (NCBI): domain Eukaryota; kingdom Metazoa; phylum Arthropoda; class Malacostraca; order Decapoda; family Parastacidae; genus Cherax; species Cherax destructor. Next base: position 10,001 of record WNWK01018593.1, read on the forward strand.
CCCATCTATAAATATATTCAACAGCCATGGTGACATCACACATCCTTGTCTAAGGCCTACTTTTACTGGGAAATAATCTCCCTTTCTCCTACATACTCTAACCTGAGCCTCACTATCCTCGTATAAACTCTTCACTGCTTTCAGTAACCTACCTCCTATTCCATACACCTGCAACATCTGCCACATTGCCCCCCTATCCACCCTGTCATACGTCTTTTCCAAATCCATAAATGCTACAAAAACCTCTTTACCCTTATCTAAATACTGTTCAGCTATATGTTTCACTGTAAACACTTGGTCTACACACCCCCTACCTTTCCTAAAACCTCCTTGTCGACAAGAATAGATTGTGTGTGTTGTGGAAAGCTAATCATAAGGCATGGGTCACAAGTCAAATATTCAAAGAGTGGGTCCATGAAGAATTTGGCCCAGTGTGAAAAAATACCTCCTGGAAAATAAATTGGAACTCAAGTGCCTCCTGTTACTGGACAATGCTCCTGAACATCCTCCAAACTTGGTAGACCTACTGTGTAAGGACTTCAGTTTTATAAAAGTGAAGTTCTTGCCTCCTAACACCACTACTCTCCTCCAGCCCATGAACCAGCAAGTCATTTCTAACTTCAAAAAACTCTACACAAAAGCAGTGTTTGAAAAGTGCTTTGAAGTGACCTCAGACACTGAGTTGACCCTAAGAGAGTTCTGGAGGAATCACTTCAGTATCTACAACTCCATAGGCCTTATAGGTAAGGCTTGGAAGGGAGTGACTTCCAGCACTTTGAACTCTGCTTGGAGACAATTGTGTGCAGGTTGTGTTCAAGAGAGGGATTTTGAAGGGTTTGAGGCTGACCCTGACCCTGACCACCCTCTGCCTGTTGTGGAAGGTAATGTGGCATTGGGCAAGTCCCTGGTGTTGGAGGTGAGTGGCGAGGATGTGGAAGAGTTGGTGGATGACAACAATGAAGAGCTAACCACTGAAGAGCTGGAACTGGAACAGCATCAGACAAGAGTTCGGGAACTTTCTTCACAGGAGGAGGAAGAGGGAGGGGATGAGGTGCCTTCTTCAGAGATAAGGAAATTTGTGCAATGTGGAATAAGGTGCAGGCATTTGCTGAAAAATATCACCCTGAGCAAGCTGAAACAAGCCATATCTGCAACATGTTCAGTGACACAACACCGTCCCATTTTAGGGACATCTTAAAAAGGCGCCAGAAACAGGACTCTTGACAGTTATTTTTCGAGACAGGGATCTAGTGACTCTCAAGCTGGTCGTCCTAGTGGCATTAAAAGAAAAAGAAGGGAAGTAACCCCAAATAAGGACTTGTTACATGAAGTCTTTATGGAGGGGGATTCCCCTTCCAAACACTAAGCCCTCCCTCACTCCTCCTCCCTATCTTCCAGATGCCATCAACAATCTTCAATAAAGATAAGTAAAAATGTTATTTTATATGTTTATTTAAATGTTTGTATTTATTTATTAATAACTGTACTATGTATGATTGTTGTGTGTATGTAAAACTATAATTAATCTCATTAAAATGTATTTTTTTGTGAATATTTTCGGGTTTCTGGAACGGATTAATTGTACAGTGGACCCTCGGTTTTCATTCACCTCCAAACTCGAACAATTATGTAAGTGTATTTTCGTAAGTGCTTTTGTAAGTGTATTTTTGGGGGTCTGAATTGACTAATCTAATTTACATTTGTCCTTATGGGAATAAATTCGTTCGGTAACGGCACTCAAACAGCATTCTGGAAAGAATTTTCAACGAAAACCGAGAGTCCACTGTACAGTGGACCCTCGGTTAACGAATACCCCGGAAATCGTGCAATTATGTAAGTATAATTTTGTAAGTTCTTGTGGAAGTGTATTTTTGGGGGTCTGAAATAGACTAACCTACGTGAAATTTTTCCTTAAGGGAGTAAATTCGTTCGGTAATGGCACTTGAGCAGACTTCAGGAGTGAAGTTTTTACGAAACTCGGGGGTCCACTGTATTTACATTATTTCTTATGGGAAATATTGATTCGAGTTTCGGACGTTTCGAGTTTAGAACTAGCTCCTGGAACGGATTAAGTTCAAAACTCGGAGTTCCACTGTATAAATATACAGTGGTCCCTCGGTTTTCGTGCATCTCCAAATTCGAACATTTATGTAAGTGTATTTTCGTAAGTGCTGTTGCAAGTGTATTTTTGGGGGTCTGAAATAGACTAACCTACGTGACATTATTTCTTAAGGAAGTAAATTCGTTCGGTAATGGCACTTGAGCAGCATTCTGGAACGAATTTTCAGCGAAAACGGAGGGACCACTGTACAGTGGACCCCTGGTGTTCGTCCTGCTCCAAACTCACCCTTTTATGTAAGTGTATTTTTTAAATGCTTTTGTAAGTGTATTTTTGGGGGTCTAAAAGGACTAGTCTACTTTACATTATTCCTTATGGGAATAAATTCATTTGGTAATGGCACTTGAACAGCATTCTGAAACAAAAAAATAACAATAACCGGGGGTCCACTGTACATATATACATACAGTGGACCCCCGGATTACGTCATTATTTCATTCCAGAATGCTGTTCAAGTGCCATTAGCGAACGAATTTGTTCCCAGAAGGACAAATGTAAATTAGATTAGTCGTTTCAGACCCCAAAAATACACTTATAAAAGCACTAACAAAAATACACTTACATAATTGTTCGAGTTTGGAGATGAACGAAAACCAAGGGTCCACTGTATATAAGATTACAGTGGACCCCCGAGTTTCGTAAACCCCGGAAATCGTACAATTATGTAAGTATAATATTGTCAGTGCTTGTGGAAGTGTATTTTTGGGGGTCTGAAATAGACTAACCTACGTGACATTTTTCCTTAAGGGAGTAAATTCGTTCGGTAATGGCGCTTGAGCAGACTTCAGGAGTGAAGTTTTTACGAAACTCGGGGGTCCACTGTACATTACATAGATTTAACTCAGAATATACCAATAAACATTGTGACGTATCTGCATTATCAGCCTTACTTATTTTACTAGTCATGACAATATACTAGCAAATACAGTGGATCCCCAGTGTTCGTGATGCTCCAAACTCGAACAATTATGTAAGTGTATTTTTGTAAGTGAATATTTGGGGGTTTAAAAGGACTAGTCTAATTTACATTATTCCTTAAGGGAACAAATTCGTTTGGTAACAGCACTTGAACAGCATTCTGGAACGAATAAATCACGAACACCGGGGGTCCACTGTACTTGTACTGTCTTGGGTATACACTGGACATATATCCCTTATTATTATATTTATAGGAGCAATATAGTGCCAAGAGGAATGGGACACAATTTGACTCATTGGAAGGGAAAGGCAAATCCAAATTCCTTGTTGAATCAAAAGCCACTCACATCGTCTTAAAGACAGGTGTCGGGCGGCAGATCACCTCAGACAGGTGTCAGGTCACCTCAGACACAGGTGATGGGTGGCAGGTCACCTCAGAGACAGGTATAGCAGCATATGTGTAGAAGACCTAGGATAACCCAAAAAAGTCACACATATGTAGTGACTTATTTCCATTGGGGTTCTTATTTCCATTGGGGTCCTTATTTCCATTGGGGTCCTTTAATTTCCATTGTTATGGGGTTACAGGACACAAAATGTATTTATGTAACTAAGTATTGGGTGGAAGGTCACCTCAGACACAGGTGTCAGGTCACCTCAGACACAGGTGTCAGGTCACCTCAGACACAGGTGTCAGGTCACCTCAGACACAGGTGTCAGGTCACCCCAGACACAGGTGCCGGGTGTCAAGTCACCTCAGACACAGGTGTCGGGTGGCAGGTCACCTCAGGCACAGGTGGAAGGTAGCCTCAGACACAGGTGTCTGGCAGGTCATCTCAGACACAGGTGTCTGGCAGGTCATCTTTGACACAGGTGGCAGGTCACCTCAGACACAGGTGGCAGGTCACCTCAGACACAGGTGGCAGGTCACCTCAGACACAGGTGGCAGGTCACCTCAGACACAGGTGGCAGGTCACCTCAGACACAGGTGTCAGGTCACCAAATACATGTGGCAGGTCACCTCAGACACAGGTGTCAGGTCACCAAATACATGTGGCAGGTCACCTCAGACACAGGTGTTGTGCATTGTCACCTCAGATAAGTGCTGTGTAGGTCACATCAGACACAAGTATTGCGTAGGTTATCTCAGACACATGTGTATCAGGTCACTTCAAACACAGGTGTTGTGCAGCAGGTTACTTCAGACACAGGTGTCAGGCAGGTCACCTCAGATGCAGGCATTGTGCATCAGGTCACCTCAGACAAAAGTGTTGTGCATCAGGTCACCTCAGACATAGGTGTTGTGCAGGTCACTTCAAACACATGTTATGCAGGTCACCTAAGACACAGGTCCCAGGCAGGTTACCTCAAACACAGTTGTGCAGGTCACATCAGACACAGGTATTGTGCAGGTCACCTCAGACACAGGTGCTGTGCAGGTCACCTCAGACATCAGACCACGGTGCCCTGTGGCCTGGTGGCAAAAAGTCTCGCTTCACACGGCGAGGGTCCGGGTTCAATTCCCGGCGAAGGGATGGAAACATCAAACGTTTTTCCTTACACCGGTTGTCTATGTTCACTCATCAGTAAAATGGGTACCTGGGTGTTAGTGAATTGGTGCAGGTCGCATCCTGGGTGTTATTGGACTGGTATGGATCGCATCCTGGGACAAACTGACATAATTTGTGGGAAATGCTCTGCATAACAAGTGGCTTTCTATATATATAGTAGTATGTCATTGATGTCAGCTATGGTCTGTATACCCTGTACATGTACTTGTAGTAAATAAAGATATTATTATTATTATTATTATTGTGTAGGTCACTTCACATACAGGTGTTGTGCAGGTCACCTTTGACAGTTATTCAGGTCACCTCAGATGGGTGTTGTGCAGGTCACCTCAGATGGGTGTTGTGCAGGTCACCTCAGATGGGTGTTGTGCAGGTCACCTCAGATAGGTGTTGTGCAGGTCACCTCAGATGGGTGTTGTGCATGTCACCTCAGATGGGTGTTGTGCAGGTCACCTCAGATGGGTGTTGTGCATGTCACCTCAGATGGGTGTTGTGCAGGTCACCTCAGATGGGTGTTGTGCAGGTCACCTCAGATGGGTGTTGTGCAGGTCACCTCAGATGGGTGTTGTGCAGGTCACCTCAGATGGGTGTTGCGCAGGTCACCTCAGATGGGTGTTGTGCAGGTCACCTCAGATGGGTGTTGTGTAGGTCACTTCAGATACAGGTATTGTGCAGGTCACTTCTGATACAGGTATTGTGCAAGTCACTTCTGATACAGGTATTGTACAGGTCACCTCAAATACAAGTGTTGTACAGGTCACCTCAGATATAGGTATTGTGTAGGTCACCTTAGAAGTGCTGTGCAGGTCATCTCAAACACAAGTGCTGTGGAAGTCACCACAAACAGGTGTTGTGCAGCAGGTCACCTCAAACACAAGTGCCAGGCAGCAGGTCACCTCAAGCACAGGTGCTGTGTAGGTCACCTCAAGCACAGGTGCTGTGTAGGTCACCTCAAGCACAGGTGCTGTGTAGGTCACCTCAAGCACAGGTGCTGTGTAGGTCACCTCAAGCACAGGTGCTGTGTAGGTCACCTCAAGCACAGGTGCTGTGTAGGTCACCTCAAGCACAGGTGCTGTGTAGGTCACCTCAAGCACAGGTGCTGTGTAGGTCACCTCAAGCACAGGTGCTGTGTAGGTCACCTCAAGCACAGGTGCTGTGTAGGTCACCTCAAGCACAGGTGCTGTGTAGGTCACCTCAAGCACAGGTGCTGTGTAGGTCACCTCAAGCACAGGTGCTGTGTAGGTCACCTCAAGCACAGGTGCTGTGTAGGTCACCTCAAGCACAGGTGCTGTGTAGGTCACCTCAAGCACAGGTGCTGTGTAGGTCACCTCAAGCACAGGTGCTGTGTAGGTCACCTCAAGCACAGGTGCTGTGTAGGTCACCTCAAGCACAGGTGCTGTGTAGGTCACCTCAAGCACAGGTGCTGTGTAGGTCACCTCAAGCACAGGTGCTGTGTAGGTCACCTCAAGCACAGGTGCTGTGTAGGTCACCTCAAGCACAGGTGCTGTGTAGGTCACCTCAAGCACAGGTGCTGTGTAGGTCACCTCAAGCACAGGTGCTGTGTAGGTCACCTCAAGCACAGGTGCTGTGTAGGTCACCTCAAGCACAGGTGCTGTGTAGGTCACCTCAAGCACAGGTGCTGTGTAGGTCACCTCAAGCACAGGTGCTGTGTAGGTCACCTCAAGCACAGGTGCTGTGTAGGTCACCTCAAGCACAGGTGCTGTGTAGGCCACCTCAAGCACAGGTGCTGTGTAGGTCACCTCAAGCACAGGTGCTGTGTAGGTCACCTCAAGCACAGGTGCTGTGTAGGTCACCTCAGGCACAGGTGCTGTGTAGGTCACCTCAGGCACAGGTGCTGTGTAGGTCACCTGAAGCACAGTTGCTGTGTAGGTCACCTCAATCACAGGTGCTGTGTAGGTCACCTCAAGCACAGGTGCTGTGTAGGTCACCTCAAGCACAGGTGCTGTGGTCACCTCAAGCACCAGTGCTGTGTAGGTCACCTCAAGCACAGTTGCTGTGTAGGTCACCTGAAGCACAGGTGCTGTGTAGGTCACCTGAAGCACAGATGCTGTGTAGGTCACCTCAAGCACAGGTGCTCTGTAGGTCACCTCAAGCACAGGTGCTCTGTAGGTCACCTCAAGCACAGGTGCTCTGTAGGTCACCTCAAGCACAGGTGCTCTGTAGGTCACCTCAAGCACAGGTGCTCTGTAGGTCACCTCAAGCACAGGTGCTGTGCATGTCACCTCAAGCACAGGTGCTGTGTAGGTCACCTCAAGCATAGGTGCTGTGTAGGTCACCTCAAACAGTTGCTGTGTAGGTCACCTCAAGCACAGGTGTTGTGCATGTCACCTCAAGCACGGTTGCTGTGCAGGTCACCTCAAGCACGGTTGCTGTGCAGGTCACCTCAAGCACAGGTGCTGTGCAGGTCACCTCAAGCATAGGTGCTGTGCAGGTCACCTCAAGCACAGGTGCAACACCTGGGTATGAACACACCTGTAACACCCAGATGCTGTACATGTGCTTAACTCATCAGGGAGAGCAGAGCTCCACTGCCTGGGATCAAGAACTCCACACCGGCATCAAGACAGGTGAACGGGCGGCAGACACACCTGTGTGAGGTGTGGGCGGTGGCACCTAGTGGGTGGCACCACCCACGCCCCACACACACCCCAACACACAAACTAAGCAGTAAACACATAGAACCTACCTCTAGTGGAGCCTCCAGAGCAGTAAATACAACATGAGGTGAGGATCCCTGCAGGAACACACTCAGGAGCCTCCACCCAACCCTGCTCCACCCCTCTACAACACCACCCAACACTTTATTTAACACAATACCGAGGTCAAACTAACATTCCCCGGCCGCCACGGTCACTGGGCTCCACCATGCACATACCTGCACTAATAACATTGATATTTTAACAATAATTGTTGACACATCTCAAGTGACACTGTCAAGGATCCTACAGATCCCACGTGACCACCTGCCAACAATATTAATTTATTATATATTTTCTGACCTTAATTAACCTCTGTGGCGCAACACATTATTATTGTGTCTTTAATATCTGATTATACGTGTTAAATATCTATTTTTGTGGTGTGTAATTAGTGTTTAGTGGGAAAATAATGATAATAAGTTTGTTAATGTGGTGAGGTAAAGCAACGTTATAAGATCTACATCCAAAACAGAGAAACTCTGAGCTGTGATTGGTTGAGTACCGATGTGATGTCACAACTCTGAGATTTGATTGGTTGAGTTCCACTGTGACGTCACACTTCATTATTTGGGATAAACCACTTGCTCATCATCTCAGATATAACACAACATTAACTACATCGTTCGGTTATTCTATATAAAAAATAAATTTTAAATAAATAATAAAGTGTAATAAATCTGGGTGAGGGAAGCGGGGGCGACGACCCACACCCAAAAATTCCAAAATGCATTATTTAGCTATAGGTTTTTCCATGTGTAACACAATCTATGTTAATCAATTTCTGATATAAAACTGTATCTTCATAAAAAAAATAAGCTTGTATTCTTGTATTCGTGTATTCTTGAATTCTGTATTTTTGTATCCACGCTCAAACGCTTTTACTTGTTAACGATTCATATTCATATATCATATAAAAAACATGTTACAAATATTTTAAATTTATAAAAAAATAAAATTATGCACAATTTGCATCACAGCATTATAAAATATTGATTCAGTAAGACAGAATATTTTACAAAGTAAAATATGAATCGCGTGTCGGCTGCACCAGGGCAGGAGAGAAGATGGCTGGCGGCTTCGTCTCTAAAATATATCATAATGTGTTCCGGCGGACCTCCTCGTTCGTGCTGGCAACCGTCGCTGCTGCCTTCATGTTTGAGCGAGGCTTTGACATGTTAGCAGACACAATGTTTGACAACATTAACAAAGGAGTAAGTGTTGAAGTGCAGGGACGGCTCCAGCTGATGTGCCAATAAATGATGTTTTTGTAAATGTTAATAATATTATTTTTGTAAATGTTCATCCATTAAGGGAGGTTCCTTGATGTCGGTGAGGGGCTCTTGATCCATGGACTTCCATTTCCTTGGATCGAAACTGAATGCCTCATATTTCCCCCAGTAGCTGTATGACCCCTGTGGGTTTAGCGCTTCCCCATAAATGTAACGTAAGTGTAAAGGTTCGTCATCTCTAAATTACATTGTGACATTTTAGTATTGTAAGTGAACCTTTTAGTAACAGAAAAGCCAAAATGTATTTTAATTCTTAAATTTAGATAAAATTTTATTAAGATATTTAATATTTCCCTCACGGGTTTAGCGCTTAAATTTGTATTTTTTTTTGTTATCCTAGGTAATTTACACATGTTAATATACAATAATTATAATAATGTAGGTTTACTTACCTGTTTTAAGTTCCTTAGTTGTTTTAACTTTTAAGGTTTAAATAAGATATTAACATAAAGAAGGAACACTGCAGCAGGCCTACTGGCCCATGCGAGGCAGGTCCAAGTCTCCTACCAGGTTAAGTCAATGACCCACCTAGTCAGGTCAGGTCACACCCACTTAAGGAAGGAGCACGGCATCTGACCTAGTAGCACAAGCTAGTCAGGTCCAACTCACCCACTCATGTATTTATCCAGCCTATTTTTAAAACTACACAATGTTTTAGCTTCTATGGCAGTACTCGGGAGTTTGTTCCACTCATCCACAACTATATTACCAAACCAGTGCTTTCCTATATTCTTCCTGAAAATGAATTTTTCCAACTTAAAACCATTGCTGCGAGTCCTGTCTATGCTAAATAATTTTTAGCACGCTATTTACATCCCCTTTATTCCTGTTTTCCATTTACATATACACCTCAATTATATCCCCCCTAATTCTATGCCTTTCTAGAGAGTGCAGATTCAGGGCCCTCAGTCTATTCTCATAGGGAAGATTTCTGATACATGGAATCAACTTTCATTCTCCTTTGTATGTTTTTCAGTGCATTTAGTATATCCATTCTGTAATACGGTGACCAGAACTGTGCAGCATAATCTAAATGAGGCCTAACCAAGGATATATAGAGTTGAACAACCTGAGGACTTCTATTATTTATACTTTTGATATGAAGCCAAGGATTCTGTTTGCTTTATTGTGAACACTTATGCACTGTTGTCTTGGTTTCAGATTACTGCTAACCAGAATTAAATCCTTTTTGCAATCAGTAATATTATGATCTACATTATTTAGTTTATATGTGGCATAGTTATTTTCCTGTCCAATGTTTAGAACTTTGCATCTGCCACTTCTCTGACCACTGCATCAGTCTATTCAAATCTTCCTGAAGTGCTCTAATGTCCTCATCAGAATGAATTCGTTGGCCTATTTTGGTGTCATCGGCAAACTTGCTTATGTCGCTTTTTATTCCCTCTTCTATGTTGTTTATGTAGATTGTAAACAACAAAGGGCCCAACACTGACCCCTGTGGAACACCGCTCGTGATACTTCCCCACTCTGATTTCTCCCCATTTATGCAAACTCACTGCTGCCTATCTGTCAACAATGCCTCTGGCCAGGAAAAAATTCTCATATTCCATGTGCCTTTATTTTCCTCAATAGTCTGTGATGTCCATATACACAGTATCATATTCATTACCATGATGTACCTCCTCAGATACTTTAGTGAAAAAAGTTCGTAAGTTTGTAAGGCAGGAACGCCCTTTCGTAAAACCGTTCGGAGATTCGTTGATCAATTTATCGTTTTCAAGATGGCTATGAATTGCCTCGGCAATTATTGATTCCATAAATTTTCCCACTATGGAGGTTACGCTTATTGGTCTGTAGTTCAAAGCTAAGGACCTGTCACCTGCTTTGAAAATAGGTATCACATTTGTCATTTTCCACTTATCTGGAACTATGCCAGTTTGTAGTGATATTTTAAAAAGACTAGCCAAAGATTTGCTAAGCTCCTCTTTACATTCCTTTAGAACCCTTGCATACAGTTCATCAGGGCCCGGGGATTTGTTAGGTTTTAATTTATCTATTTGTCTAAGGACCATGTCACTTGTGACCGTAATCATGCATAGTTTATTATTGTTCTGTTCTACATAATTTATTATTTCTTTAATATCGCTAGTATCTTCCTGTGTAAAAACTGGGAGGAAGTAAGTGCTAAAAATTCTCCACATTTCCTTATCACTGTCAGTGAGCTGACTTGAGTAACTTTTGAGTGGGCCTATCTTGTCCCTAATCTTACTTCTGTATACCTGAAAGAATCCTTTTCTGCTTTTCTTACTCCCTTTTTTATTTCTCTCTAAATGAATACAGTGAACCCCTGAGTAACGAGCACCCCGGAAATCGTACAATTATGTAAGTATAATATTGTAAGTGCTTTTGTAAGTGTATTTTTGAGGGTCTGAAATGGGCTAACCTACTTGACATTATTTCTTAAGGGAGTAAATTCGTTCGGTAATGGCACTTGAGCAGGCTTCTGGAATGAATTTTGCTCGCTACTTGGGGGTCCACTGTATATTGATTTTATAACTGCCCCTCGCTGATTTCAGTTTTCGCGCACTTTTTTCGTGGAAATATTGGCTCTGTTTTTGTTGATGGTACGGAACCTGTCCAGTGCCCAGCGCACATACAAAGCCCGCAAGCCCGCCTCCCACGCACATTCTCAGGCAGTGTAACATTGTTTATGGTTGAGTAAACATTATCCTGCGAGTTCATACAAAACATTTCTTAACAATCCATTGTTTTTGGCCCTTGATTATGTGTGACTGCTAAATAAGCCACCATGGGCCCAAAGAAAGCTCCTAGTGCCAGTCCTTTGGTAAAGAAAGTGAGGAACACCATAAAATTAAAGAAAGAAATTGTAGCAAAGTATCAAAGTGGAGTCGATAAAGGCTATAGTGCCAGCTAGCGATAAAGTGTAGCACTAACAGTGTAGCAAGTAAGTTAAGCGATTAAGCGATAGAAAAATGACACCAAACTTAACTCCTCCATTGTTGTTTGAGGAATATAGGGGCACTGACAAGAACGATGCCCTCTGCCACCATCTCCTCCAAGGTAAGTGTAAATATGTATTTCTTATTTATATAGTGTAAATATTTCTTATTTATAAATTAAAGTGTAAATATTTCTTATTTAAAAATTATGTACATTGTTTCACTGTGAATACTGGTGGTGCCTCCACCACCACCACCACTATATGTACGGCTTATGGTAAGTGGCCCTTATAAACCCAACAACAATAACAATATCACCAGTCCTCACATTCGTAATGACATATTTTATTCATTCTAGAGTATATATCATGTTTCTATGTTATTAATATTGTTTATTATGTCATATTAGATGAATTGTGATAGATAAATAAGCCGTAGAGCTGATATTATTGTCAAATTGACGCATTTTGTCCTGTCTCCAAACAATAAACTCGCCTCCCTCTCTCCTCCTTTCCATCTTCCATACACCAACAAGAGTTGCCAATAAAGGTAAGTGTGATGTTAAATGTTCATTTATACATGTTATTAGTGCTTTATATTTATTTGTTAATACTCCTGGGTGTCTGAAACGAATTAATTGAATTTACATTATTTCTTATGAAAAAATGGTTGCAGTTTTAGTCGATCCCTCTGGAACGGATTAACCCTTTGGGGGTCAACAGGCCTTCTTGGAAACCTGTTCCTGGGGTCAAAAATTTTTGGAAAAAAAAATCTTATGGAATGATAGGGAATCTTTTTCCGATCATAACGCCACCAAAATTATGAAATTTGATCGGAAACTAACGGAATTATGCTTTTGCGAAGTTAGCGGTATTGATGACATTTACGCATCGGCGATTTCGCCCACTTTGAGCCCTATTTTCCGCAAATTCCAATGTTTCAGTCTACTAAAATTATAGCTATTTCGCTAGAACTCCATTTCTTCTATCGATTGAGTACAAGAAACCGCCTATTTACCAATTTCAACTACCCAAAATAGTGGTCAGAAAATGGCAATTTGGCCAATTTCTCACAAATTTCAAACGATGCCAATTTCAAAATAGGGTCCAGAATAAACAAGGCAGACATTCCTGGCACTAAAATAACATCTTCTCTGTTCATTAGTCACGTCTCCAGGCCCCTCTTACATTACTTTTGCTTTTCATTTTGAATTTTTATTCTCACAAAAAAATAGAAGATTTACTGTTATGTATACAACTGCATTATTGTATAAATGGTATAAATAATATCAGAGCACTTGTGCATGAATATTAGACTCGCCAATTGATGTATATTGGACGCATGGTGTGATTTGTTTACTCTTGAACATCGTCAAAAATCGAACATTTTCGCTACTTTGAGCTCAGTTTCAAGGTACTTGCCATTGTCAAACCAATCAAAATCATCTCTATTTCTGTAATATATCTTCCATTCTATCAAATGAGACCAAGAAAACGAGAATACATCAATAAATACTATACGAAAATAGACTGCAAAGTCGCTGTTTTAAACGAAAAAAACGGTCAAAGTTTTTTTTCTCTCATTATGCAGTGTGGTGCAGGATTTTTTTTATACTGCGCACACTGACCACATAGACCCATTCTTTCATATGTAGGGCTACCAGCCATTTCCCACTTAATTTGAGGCCGCTAGAATTTACACGTACTAGTACGGAACCAACCCCTGCTCGTAAAACGTACTAGTACGGCACCGACCCCCATAGGGTTAAACACGAAAATGGAGGGTTGAATGTATATGCCTCGCTTTTGACCAGTGAGATGTTTTAATCTATTGTTTATTCATTTAGGATAATTTTTGTTTGATCTGATTTCCCTATTTGGAACATAAGTTGCCTGAGCAACTCATAGGTCATTCCAGTTCAGCCCACCCATGTAATTTCTCAGTCCTATGAAATCATCCAAGCGGAAGTCAGGAACAGAGACTTGATTGCCATTATTAGGGTAATTCCATGATATTTTAAAACAGTGATTTGTGATCACTTTCCCCAACCTCATTGTTAACCTCAAGATTATTAATTAGTGATTCCCTGCTGGCAAGAACCAACTCAAGCAGGTTATTTCCTCTAGTTGGTTCTGTCACAGACTGTTTTAAAAAAACAATCCTGAATCGTATCAAGAAAGTCACTTGACTAAATTTCCTGTCAATTTGTCTAAAGTTAAAATCTTCCATTAGCACAACATTTTTGTATGTAGATGCCTTACACAAATTTTGTCCCATAGAAGTTTACTGCACTCCCTATCAAGGTTTGGGGGCCTGTAAAGCACACCCAAAATTAGTTTTTCACAGCCCTTGAGAAGCTGTAACCAAACAGATTCAGTGGTTGATGCTTCTAATTTTATATCTTGTCTAACACAATTTAAATTATCTCTGACATAAATCGCTACTCCACCACCCTTCCTGTTGACCCTATCAGTGTAAAATAATTTATAGCCCTGTATGTGGCATTCAGAAGGCATTTCAGATTGAGCCAGGTCTCTGTTACATAGAATTAGAGGTAAGACAGAGAGTAGGATTGCAGGTGAGCAAGGAGGCTTTAGAGTGAGTAGTGGATGTGTAGATCAAGTGTTTACATTGAAGCATATAATATGTGAACAGTATTTAGATAAAGGTAGGGAAGTTTTCATTGCATTTATGGATTTAGAAAAGGCATATGATAGAGTGGATAGGGGAGCAATGTGGAAAATGTTGCAAGTGTATGGAATAGGTAGTAAGTTACTGAAGGTTGTAAAGAGTTTTTATGAGGATAGTGAGGCTCAGGTTAGGGTGTGTAGGAGAGAGGGAGATTACTTCCCGGTAAAAGTAGGTCTTAGACAGGGATGTGTAATGTCACCATGGTTGTTTAATATATTTATAGATGGGGTTGTAAAAGAAGTAAATGCTAGGGTGTTGGGGAGAGGGGTGGGATTAAATTATGGGGAATTAAATGCAAATTGGGAGTTGACACAGTTACTTTTTGCTGATGATACTGTGCTTATGGGAGATTCTAAAGAAAATTTGCTAGGGTTAGTGGACAAGTTTTTGGAGGGTGTGTAAAGGTAGAAAGTTAAAAGTGAACATAGATAAGAGTAAGGTGATGAGGGTATCAAACGATTTAAATAAAGAAAAATTTGGATGTCACATTGGAGAGAGGGATTATGGAAGAAGTGAATGTTTTCAGATATTTGGGAGTTGACTTGTCAGCAAATGGGTTTATGAAGGATGAGGTTAACCATAGAATTGATAAAGGAAAAAAGTGAGTGGTGCATTGAGGTATCTGTGGAGATAAAAAATGTTATCCATTGAGGCAAAGAAGTGAATGTATGAAAGTATAGTGGTACCAACACTCTTATATGGATGTGAAGCATGGGTTGCAAATGCTGCAGCGAGGAGGCGGCTGGAGGCAGTGGAGATGTCCTGTCTAAGGGCAATGTGTGGTGTAAATATTATGCAGAAAATTCGGAGTGTGGAAATTAGGAGGTGTGGAGTTACTAAAAGTATTTGTCAGAAGGCTGAAGAGGGGTTGTTGAGGTGGTTTGGTCATTTAGAGAGAATGGATCAAAGTAGAATGACTTGGAGAGCGTATAAATCTGTAGGGGAAGGAAGGCGGGGTAGGGGTCGTCCTCAAAAAGGTTGGAGGGAGTGGGTAAAGGAGGTTTTGTGGGCGAGGAGCTTGGACTTCCAGCAAGCATGTGTGAGCGTGTTAGATAGGAGTGAATGGAGACGAATGGTTTTTGGGACCTGACGAGCTGTTGGAGTATGAGCAGGGTAATATTTTGTGAAGGGATTCAGGGAAACCAGTTACAGTAGACCCTCATTTAGCACGACTTTATGTTGCGCGTTTTGGGTATTACGCGATTGAAGAATTGCGGCACATTTTTATCTAACACGACGTAAACCTTATATTACGCGATTCGCTGGAGGGGAAAATTTTTGAGCGCGCGGTTGCCTACGGTAGGTTAAACCATTGAGTCAGTGGGGGTCCTACTGAGGGAGGCTATGAGCCACATCAAATGTTTAATGCTGACGAGACAAGTGTTTTCTGGAAGAAAATGCCAACATGAACTTATATCAGTCAGCAAGAGAAAAGTGCACCAGGCTTCAAGACAGCAAAGGATCGCTTCACCTTGCTCCTTTGCGGTAATGCATCAGGAGATTTCAAGTGTAAGCCCATGGTTATGTTCCGCTCTAAGAATCCTCATGCTTTGAGGAAAAGGGAATTTGTTTTTCCTTCCCACAAACTGTAAGTTTATTCAGGTATACAGAGATAGTTACATTGATTATCATACATAGCAGCATATGTGTAGAGAACCTAGGATAACCCAAAGTGTTATCCTTGAGAACCTAGGATAACCCAAAGTGTTATCCTTGAGAACCTAGGATAACCCAAAGTGTTATCCTAGAGAACCTAGGATAACCCAAAGTGTTATCCTAGAGAACCTAGGATAACCCAAAGTTTGGGTTATCCTAGGTTCTCTACACATATGCTGCTATGTATGATAATCTTTGTAACTGTATCTGTGTATACCTGAATAAACTTACAGTTTGCAGGAAGAAAAAACAAATAACCATTCCCTCAAGCGGCCGGCGCTAATGTTGTGGAACAGCTGGGGAGACCACCCGCCTTCCCATGCTACCCCTCCCCCAACAACACCCCACCATCCCAGCATTCGTATTCCATACGCGTCAAGCCAGCTGTTTGTGAAGAATAAGAGAGAGTGAATTGTGTTTTGATCTTTAAATTACTATATCTTGTATCTGCCAAGCAATCATGTCACCCAGTAGGCATACGAGTGTTGCTCAAAGTGGCAAGAAAATGTTTAAGCATTTGTTAAGTCTTAGAATTAACAAAGAAAACAAAGATATTAGGCAAATCATAACCTGTGGTTGTAATGAAGTGTTACTTTGTACACATAAAAAGATGTAAACATAAGTTTGTGTGACTAACTTACTGACTGACTTACTGAATGACTTGACTGACTTACTGAATGACTTGACTGACTTACTGAATGACTTGACTGACTTACTGAATGACTTGACTGACTTACTGAATGACTTGACTGACTTACTGAATGACTTGACTGACTTACTGAATGACTTGACTGACTTACTGAATGACTTGACTGACTTACTGAATGACTTGACTGACTTACTGAATGACTTGACTGACTTACTGAATGACTTGACTGACTTACTGAATGACTTGACTGACTTACTGAATAACTTGACTGACTTACTGAATAACTTAACTGATTTACTGAATAACTTGACTGACTTACTGAATAACTTAACTGATTTACTGAATGTCTTGACTGACCCACTGAATGACTTGACTGACTTACTGAATGAATTGACTGACTGACTTACTGAATGAATTGACTGACTGACTTACTGAATGACTTGACTGACTGACTTACTGAATGAATTGAGAGTCACTGGACACTTTAACAAAATAACTGTCCACAGTCCTCTGTTTCTGGCACCTCTTTAACATGTTCCTGAAGTAGGACATTGTTTGGTTACTGAACACGCTGCTGTTATGGCTTGTTTGAGCTTGCTCAGTGTGGTATTTCTCCACAAACCTTTGAACATCGTTTCACTTTGAACAAATCTCCTTAATCTCTAAAGAAGGCACCTCCTTAACTCCCACTTCCTCCTCCTCCAGATGAAGCTCTTGCAGCTCTTCAGTTGTTAGCTCTACCCTGTGGTCCTGCACCAACTCTTCTACATCCTCGCCACTTACCTCCAAACCCAGGCAGTTCCCCAATGCCACAATACCTTCCACAACAGGCTCAGGGTCGTCAAGGTCAGGGTCAGCCTCAAACCCTTCAAAATCCCTCTGTTGGACACAACCTGGCCACAATGGTCTCCAAGCAGAGTTCAAAGTCCTGGAAGTCACTCCCTCCCAAGCCTTACCTATAAGGCCTATGCAGCTGTAGATATTGAAATGATTCTTCCAGAACTCTCTAAGGGTCAATTCAGTGTCCGAGGTCACTTCAAAACACTTTTCAAACAATGCTTTTGTGTAGTTTTTTTTGAAGTTGGAAATGACCTGCTGGTTCATGGGCTGGAGGAGAGGAGTGGTGTTAGGAGGCAAGAACTTCAGTTTTATAAATCTGAAGTCTTCACACAGTAGGTCTTCCATGTTTTGAGGATGTGAAGGAGCATTGTCCAGTAACAGGAGGCACTTGGGTTCCAAACCCTTTTCCTGTAGGTATTTTTTCCCACTGGGGCCAAACACTTCATGGATCCACTCACTGAAAAGTTGCTTTGTGACCCATGCATTCTGACTAGATCTCCACAAGACACAATCTACTCTTCACAACATTGTGTTTCATGAACACACTGGGATTTTCTGAGTGATACACCAGTAAAGGCTTCAATTTAAAATCCCCAGTAGCATTACTACACAACATGAGAGTTAGCCTGTCTTTCATAGGCTTGTGTCCTGGCAGTGCCTTTTCCTCCTGAGTAATGTAGGTCCTGTTGGGCAATTTCTTCCAAAACAGGCCTGTTTTGTCACAATTGAACACTTGTTCAGGTTTCAATTTTTCAGCCTTTATGTAGTCCTGAAACTCTTTTATGAATTTTTCAGCTGCACGTTTGTCTGAACTGGCAGCCTCACCATGCCTTACCACATTATGTATGCCACTACGATTTTTAAATCTCTCAAACCTGCCTTTGCTGGCTTTAAATTCACTACCACTACAATCAACACTGGTTGCAGGCATTTTCTTTGCAAGATCGGCATGCAACTTCCTTGCCTTTTCACAAATGATTGACTCCGACACACTATCACCCGCCAACTCTTTATCCTTGATCCACACCAGCAACAACTTCTCAACCTCTTCGATTATTTGTGGTCTATTTTTTGGTCGCACAGTAACACCTTTTGCAACATCAGCTTCCTTAACCCTTTGGGGGTCGACAGGCTTTCTCAGGAAAGTGTTCCTGGGGTCAAAAATTTTTCTTATGAAATAGAGAATCTTTGTCCGATCATAACGCCACCAATATTATGAAATTTGATCGAAAACTAACGAAATTATGCTTTCGCGAAGTTATCGGTATCTATGACACTGACGCATAGGCGATTTCACCCACTTCGAGCCCTATTTTCGACAAATTCCAATGTTTCAGTCTCCTAAAATTATAGCTATTTCGCTAGAACTCCATTTCTTCTATCAAATGAGTAGAAGAAACTGCCTATTTACCAATTTCATCTACCCAAAATAGTGGTCAGAAAATGGCAATTTTCCAATTTCACACAAATTTCAAACGATGCCAATTTCAAAATAGAGTCCAGAGTAAACAAGGCAGACATTCCTGGCACTAAAATAACATGTTCTCTGTTCATTAGCCACGTCTCCAGACCCCTGTTCCATTACTTTTGCTTTCCATTTGGAATTTTTATTCTCACAAAAATAGAAGATTTACTGTTATGTATACAACTGCATCATTGTAAAAATGGTATAAATAATATCAGAGCACTTGTGCATGAATATAAGACTCGCCAGTTGATGTGTATTGGACGCATGGTGTGATTTGTTTACTCCTGAACATCGTCAAAAATCGAACATTTTCGCTATTTTGAGCTCAATTTCAAGGTACTTGTCATTGTCATACCAATCAAAATCATCTCCATTTCTGTAATATATCTTCCATTCTATCAAATGAGACCAAGAAAACGAGAATACATCAATAAATACCATACAAAAATCGACTGCAAAGTCGCTGTTTTAATCGAAAAAAACGGTCAGTTTTTTTCTCGTTATGCAGTGTGTACTGCAGGATTTTTTTTTATACTGCGCACACTGACCACACTGACCAATTCTTTCATATGTATGCCTACCAGACGTTTTCTGCTTAAATTGAGGCCGCTAGAATTTGGGCGTACTAGTACGGCACCAACCCCTGCTCGTAAAACGTACTAGTACGGCACCGACCCCGAAAGGGTTAATTTGTTCCTTCTTAAGCAGGATAGAAGTGATAGTTGACCTGTTTTTGCCATATATCCTGGCAAGTTCACACATTCGCACACCACTCTTGTATTTTTGTATTATTTCCTTCTTTGTGTCTACGGTGTTTCTCACTTTCTTCATCCCAGGGGTACCACTAGCAACTTTCTTGGGACCCATGGTAGCTTATTTCACAGTCACACTTAATGAACACACTCCAAACAATTATACAGTTAACCCCCGGTTAGCGATATTAATCCGTTCCAGAGGGCTTATCGGTAACCGAAAATATCGTTATCCGATTCTATTTTCCCCCATAAGAAATAATGGAAATAAAATTAATCCGTTCCAAACTTCCAAATGTAGTAAAATAAAATATTTTTTTACAACATAAGACATGCAGTTACACACAAGTTTATGAGAAATAAAGAAATAATAGTACAATAACATGTCACTTACATTTATTGAAGAGTTGTTGATGTGTGGAAGACGGAAGGGGAAAGGATGGAGTAGTATGCTAGTGTTTGGAAGGGGAATCCCCTTCCATTAACACTGCAGGTGGCAAGTTCTTTTTTGGTGTTACTGGCCTTTTTTTTTTTTTAATGCCACTAGGACCAGGTTGAGAGTCACTGGACCCCACTCTAACCAAAAATCTGTCCAGGGAGCTCTGTGTCTGGCGATTCTTTAAAACATCCCTGAAATGGGACACCACAGTGTCATTGTACAGGTTGCCAGCACGGCCTGCAACAGCTTGGTTAGGGTGATATTCATCCATAAAGCCTTGCACCCTGCTCCACATTCCACAAATCTCCTTAATCACTGAAGAAGGCACCTTCTTCCATCTCTGTTCCTCCTCCTCCTCCTCCTCTGAACCATTTTCCTGACCTGTGGTCTGCTGTTGCTGTTGAAGCTCTTGCAGATCTTCAGTGGTTATCTCTTCTTTGTGCTCCTCCACCAACTCTTCCACATCCTCACCACTCACCTTCTTCACTTCTACTGTATTTCTCAGCCTCTTTACCACAGGGCTTGCACTAGGAGCTTTCTTTGAACCCATGGTAGCTTATTTAGCAGTTGCAAGCACTAAAAACAGTTGAATAATGACAATATACTGGTATGAATGCGTGGGTGGTGGTCGCTCTCGCTTGTGAACACTAGCACACTGACGCTCCGAGTGCCCGAGCCCAGCTGGGCCACGCGTACGTGTCAGGGACGAATATCGTAGTCCGAGCGGATCATCGTAAACTTAGCCAATATTTTGACGGAAAAAGGAATCGCTAACCAGGGGTTGACTGTAATTAAGTGTGAAATGTCTGGATGAGCGTGCAGGGTATTGTTCTCTCGAGTGTAAACAACGCGGGACTGGCTCTCCACGCCTGCGCGGTGAGGCACCCAAGTGTCTGGGCGGACAGGTCACGGACGCACTTGTTCGAATCGCGATATTTTGTTCGCATGGCAATATCGATTTTCTTGTTCTAATGACGATATGTTCTATTGCCGAGCCGTTCAAATAGCGGGTGTCCACTGTACCTCGTTAACACTGTGCTTGCTTTAGAGCACTTTGCTAGTATGGCGCTTTTTATTTATATTCATGTTATTATCAGCGCTTGCTTTTCTCTTAAGATATTTTTTGTTAATTTTTCAAATATTCTTATTTACTATTTTTAATTTTGCATCGTTTTCTTTAGGCCTAATGCTATTGTTCACCTAATAAATGATAGTGTAAAAAATTTTTTTTTTAGGTATTTAGATGCACTGGCTAGTAAAAAAGGCTGCGAGATACAGTGTACCCCCGGTTTTCGTGATTTTTTCGTTACAGAATGCTGTTCAAGTGCCATTACCAAATGAATTTATTCCCATAAGGAATAATGTAATTTAGACTATTCTTTTTAGACCCCCAAAAATACACTTACAAAAATACATTTACAGTCATACCTCGGTTAACGATATTAATCCGTCAGAGAGGGCGTATCTGTAACCGAATCAAACGTTATCCGAATCAATTTTCCCCATAAGAAATAATGGAAATAAAATTAATCGGTTCCAGACTTCCAAAAGTAGCAAAATAAAATATTTTTTAGAACTTTTTGACATTAAATAATACACAATTTAATGAACATTAAAGAAATACATGTAAATATAGTACAATAACATGTCACTTACATTTATTGAAGAGTTGTTGATGTGTGGAGGACGGGAGGAGGGGAAAGGATGGAATATAGTATGCTAGTGTTTGGAAGGGGAATCCCCTTCCATTAACACTGCAGGTGGCAAGTTCTTTTCTGGGGTTACTGGCCTTTTTCTTTTAATGCCACTAGGACCAGGTTGAGAGTCACTGGACCCCTCTCTAACCAAAAATCTGTCCAGGGAGCTCTGTGTCTGGCGATTCCTTAACACATTCCTGAAATGAGACACCACTGTGTCATTGTACAGGTTGCCAGCACAGCCTGCAACAGCATGGTTAGGGTGATATTTATCCATAAAGCCTTGCACCCTGCTCCACATTTCACAAATCTCCTTAATCACTGAAGAAGGCACCTTCTTCCATCTCTGTTCCACCTCCTCCTCCTCTGAACCATTGTCCTGACCTGTGGTCTCTTGTTGCAGTTGCTGTTGAAGCTCTTGCAGATCTTCAGTGGTTAGCTCTTCATTGTGCTCCTCCACCAACTGTTCCATATCCTCACCACTCACCTCCAACCCCATGGACTTGCCCAGTTCCAAAATTTCTTCCACAACAGGCTCAGGCTCAGGGTTCTGAGGCTCAGCCCCAAAACCTTTAAAATCACTCTCTAGGACACAGTCTGGCCACAATTTTCTCCAGGCAGAGTTCAAAGTCCTGGTAGTCACTCCCTCCCAAGCTTTACCTATAAGGTGTACACAATGCAGGATATGGAAATGACTTTTCCAAAAGTCTCTTAGGGTTATATTCATGTCTGTGGTCACATCAAAGCACTTTTGAAACATTGCTTTGGTGTAGAGTTTTTTAAAGTTGCAAATGACCTGCTGGTCCATGGGCTGGAGGAGAGGAGTGGTAATAGGGGGCAAGAACTTCACTTTGATGAATTTAATGTCCTCCACAATTTTATCTACCAAGTTTGGAGGATGACAAGGAGCATTGTCCATTATCAGGAGGCACTTAAGTGGCAAATTATTTTCCTGTAGATATTTCTTCATACTGGGGCCAAACACGCCATTGAACCACTCTAAGAAAATGTCCTTTGTGACCCTTGCCTTTTTGTTAGACTTCCACATCACACACAAGTTAGACTTGGTGATACCGCATCTGCCAAACACTCGGGGATTTTCAGAATGATACACCAGTAAAGGCTTCACTTTGCAATCACCACTGGCATTAGCACAAAGCATCAAAGTTAGCCTGTCTTTCATAGGCTTGTGTCCTGGCTGTGCCTTTTCCTCCTGAGTAATGAAGGTCCTGTTGGGCATTTTCTTCCAAAACAGGCCTGTTTCATCACAATTAAACACTTGTTGGGGAGGAATTATTTAGCCTCTATGTACCCCTGGAATTCAGGCACATATTTTTCAGCCGCACTTTTGTCACAACTGGCTGCCTCACCATGATTCACAACACTATGTATGCCACTTCGATTCTTAAATTTTTGAAACCAGCCTCTGCTGGCTTTAAATTCGCTCACTTCAGCACTCGTTGCAGGCATTTTCTTAACAAGATCATCATGCAACTGCCTTGCTTTTTCACATATTATTGCCTGCGAAACACTATCTCCTGCTAACTGTTTCTCGTTGATCCACACCAACAACAAATTTTTCCACATCTTCCAGCACTTGCGATCTCTGTTTTGTGATCACATATGCACCTTTCGCAACAACAGCTTCCTTGATTTTACGTATATTTCCCTTGGCCACAATGGTAGCGATGGTAGAATAGGCTTTACCATACAGCCTGGCCAGCTCAGTGATACGCACTCCACTTTCATATTTTTCTATTATCTCCTTCAGTTCTACTGTGTTTCTGAGCCTCTTTACAACAGGCTTGGCACTAGGAGCTTTCTTTGGACCCATGGTAGCTTATTTAGCAGTTGCAAGCACTAAAAACAGTGGAATAATGACAATATATTGGTATGAATGAGTGGGTGGTGGTCGCTCTCGCTTGTAAACAATAGCACATTGACGCTCCCTGGAGTGCCCGCACAGCTGGGCGCCACGCAGACGCGTCCGGGCGAATATTGTAAACCGAATCAAACATCGTAAACGGAGTCAATATTTTGACGTAAAAATGTATCGCTAACCGAATTTATCGTTATCCGACGTCATCGTTAACCGAGGTATGACTGTACACAATTGTTCGAGTTTGGAGCATCACGAACACCGGGGATCCACTGTACTTTAAAGCGATATTTGCTTTATGGCGGCAGTCTGGAACCTAACCTGTCGCATTAGTGAGGTATGCCTGTATGTAGTTCTTAGCTTAGATTTTACATATGTATAGAAAGTAATTCAAGAAGTCATAACAGATGACTCGGTGAATAAACAGAAGAATGGATGTGGATTCAAACCATGGTCCTGAATGGTAGCAGTGGTATAGGACTGGACTTGCTACCATTCAGGACATGATCCTGAATGGTAGCTGGACCAAGTCCAGTGCTCTACCACTGCTACCATTCAGGAGCACAATTCAAATTCCCATCCATTCTTCTATTTAGAAATATGTGGGATTTCTTGCAGTATTCTGTATGACTTTTTGTTCCCTTTGAGCTTCTTGTTTTGTTTGGCAGCTTTAGTTTTTGCTCTATCTTGGTGATCTCTTGGCCAAGATCATCTTTCCTTCCTTGTGACATTCATGTTCAGCAGTTTGGTAA
Organism: Cherax destructor; assembly: GCA_009830355.1. NCBI lineage: Eukaryota > Metazoa > Arthropoda > Malacostraca > Decapoda > Parastacidae > Cherax > Cherax destructor. The sequence continues at coordinate 34,362 of WNWK01018593.1, forward strand.
CTCTTCTGTGCAAGCTTCTGCACTCTTTATATCTGATCTCCTAGGTTTCCTCAATGGTACTATTTAATAAAGACCTTGTTTGCCTCTGTGTTCAGCTTTTCCAGGCACTGTTAAGGATTTAGGGTGCTCATGACTTTACCATGATGCGTGTGGGTAGGTGGGGTTGGTTGGTTGGTTGTAATCATCATATATTGAAAACTTTATAGAATATCATGTCTTAATTGACAATCTACTGTATTTTTTTTTTTTTTAATCATCTTCAATTTTCTTCCAACAGAAACTGTGGAAAGACATCAAGCACCAGTATGAACAGCCAGCTGAAGAGGAGTAATGGGTCACACTGATCGTTCTATCACCTTCATTCCACCTCACAGTGCTCCAGACTTATGCTTATAATAATGTGGAGTTCATTGTTTTACACTGTTGACATTGAAAATTGAAGAGGCCATTTAACAGCTTAACATTTATATTTTATGTGGATACTGAGTATCTTATTTTTTCTTCTCTTGATAAATCATAATTTTTTGACTTATTTACTGTAGGCCTTTCATGTCTAAATTGTAGTCAGCAACTCATTTGTACAAACTCAGCTACTCATTGTCTGTATATTAGTAAAAATGAAGAATTAAATATGCTATACTGAATTATCATTCCTTTGTCCTAAGTTAAAATGTTTTATAAATTCACTAGATACAAATTAAATTTTACCATATACAGTGGACCCCCGGTTTACGTACTGCTCCAAACTCGAACAATTATGTTAAGTGTAAGTGTATTTTTGGGGGTCTAAAAGGACTAATCTAATTTACATTATTACTTATGGGAACAAATTCGTTTGGTAATGGCACTTGAACAGCATTCTGGAATGAATTAATTACGTAAACCGGGGTACCACTGTACTATGCACAAAATGGGGAGTCAGGCACCATGGGTGTGGAATTGTAGTTTTAGGAGTAGACCCGGGCATGTGATAGTTTGGAAGATCTATCAGACTGGTCCTCTTATAAATGTGAAAACTTGCCAGTCATGTTGCACCGACAAGATTGAGGGATCCAACCCGACTTGACCCCCATTCCTCAGGCACTGTATGACCCCCATAGGTTTAGCACTTCCCCCATAGGTATAATTTTCTAATGTGTAAAATCTTACAAATTAATCTTTGTAATAAACATTTAGGATGGGCAAATTTTGCAAATTACTACTATTCACTGTCACACACAACTACAGATGCTCCTTGACTCACGATTTTACTTGCTATATTTCAATTTTATGACAGTGCGAAGAAACTGAAAATAATTACCCAACATGAAGGCGACAAATCTGTAACTTTCATTTATTTACTCTTCAGTACTGGTATTTAACCCTTTGACTGTCGGAGGCCCCATTCTGAAACTGTCATTCTATGTCGCAAAATTTTGGAAAAAAAAAATTATTTTTTCTTATGAAATGATAGGAATCTTTTCCCGATGGTAATGATGGAATTACGCTCTCACGAAGTTAGTGATGTTGGCGATATATATGCATCGGCGATTTCGCCGACTTGGAGCCCTATTTTCGGCCAATTCCATTGTTACAGTCGACCAAACTCATACTATTTCTTTAGAACTCCATTTGTTCTATCTATTGAGTACAAGAAACCACCAATTTACCAATTTCAACTACCCAATAAAGTGGTCAGAAATTGGCAATTTGGCCAATTTCATGCAAAATAAAAAAGATGTCAATTTCAAAATAAGGTCCAGAATAAACAATGCAGACATTCCTTGCACTAAAATAAGATTTTCTCTGTTCATTAGTCATGTCTTTAGGCCCCTCTTATATTACTCTTGCTTTCTATTTTGATTTTTTATTCACACAAAAAATAGAAGATTTACTGTTATGCAGACTACTGCATTATTGTAAAAATGGTATAAATAATATCAGTGCACTTGTGTAAGAATATTACTCACCAGTTGACATGTATTGGACGAATGGCGTGATTTGTGTACTCTTGAACATTGGCAAAAATCGAACATTTCCACTATGAGCTCAATTTCAAGGTCATTTTCATCATGAAACTAATCAAAATCATCTCTATTTCTGTAATATGTTTTCCATTCTATCAAATGAGACCACGGAAAAGAGAATACTACAACCATAAATACTATACGAAAATACACCTCAAAGTCGACGTTTTAATCCAAAAACACGGTCGGAGTTTTTTTTTCTCATGTGCTGCGTGAGGTTGCTATCCTGGAGCACTGGTTTACTGGCATGAAGGGTAGGGTATGGCATGGGTTCCATGCTGCATTTGCACTGCTGGCGATCTTGAGGTCCTCTTGGATGATGGGGGGAATTTATGGCCCTTTCATGCCTTCCAGTAACTGTCCCTCTGTAGTCCTTTTTTTTCTTTCCTTTTTTTCTTAAAAATACAGTGGACCCTCGGTTAACGAATACCCCGGAAATCGTGCAATTATGTAAGTATAATTTTGTAAGTTCTTGTGGAAGTGTATTTTTGGGGGTCTGAAATAGACTAACCTACGTGAAATTTTTCCTTAAGGGAGTAAATTCGTTCGGTAATGGCACTTGAGCAGACTTCAGGAGTGAAGTTTTTACGAAACTCGGGGGTCCACTGTAATAAGAAAGAAGTACTACCATCATGGAGTCTTCATTCTGTGACCCCCTCCTCCTCCCAGGCCCCTTTTTGTTACCGCATCCTGTTCTTACCCGGCTTCATTATTGGACCATTCTCCAGACTTTTCCCATACCCCTGTACCTCCTGTTGGTGACACTGTCACCTGTTCCATGTGCCAAGGCTCCGCCCGTTTCTTCTCGTGTGTCTGCCTCTTGCATGTCTTTATGCGTCTGGCTTCCCCAAATACAATGCGACGGTTTTAGGATCACCCACCTGCCTCAGGTTGGGCCGCCTGCAGTCGTACACCTAAATGTTCCAGACCATTTGCTGATGATGGTTCTTCAATTTCTGCTTATTCCACCCAGAAATGACCTACACGACACCCATTTCTTTTACACACCATGCTGACAAGTACACAGTGGACCAAATTCTTTTCCCTACAATCGACATCTCCAACTGATTCTTTTAGACCACAGTATTGGTAAAGCTCTTCTACGACACGTTGGCCAAAATACATCCTTTCACACTCTTCGGAGCAGTGCACGCATCGTTACAGTTCAGAATGCAGACCAAGCTCACGATCTTTCCCATCTTCCACTGATAACGTTCCTATCACAGTTCAGAAGCACACACTCAATTCTTGCAGTGGTACGGTGGTCTTACCACGTACCATTGTACAGTGTGATTTTCTGTCTTGCAGTGACTATATTTTAGAGCAATTAACCCTTCAGGACCTTCTGATTCTCAAAGTGGATACATATGTCCTGCCCACTTGCGGGCGGAGGTGCTTTCCCAGTAACATCGCCTGCTTAACCTTTGATTGCCGTGAACTCCCGTCCTCCGTTTATATCATGGGACATCGCCTAGGGGTCTGTAAAGTGGTCCCTACACCCCAACACTGTCGAAATTGTTTCAGACATCTCGCTAAATACTGAAGGTCTGCGGCGGAGTGCCTGGTCTGCGGTGCCGCGGATCATACCTGGAGTATACCTGGAGAAGGTTTCGGGGGTCACCACCCCTGCAGTTCGGTCTGAGACCAGGCCTCGTGGATCAGGGTCTGATCAACCAGGCTGTTACTGCTGGTCACATGCAAACTGACGTATGAACCATAGCCCGGCTGGTTAGGTACTGACTAGGTGTCTGTCCAGTGCCTTCTTGAAGACAGCCAGGGGTCTATTGGTAAGCCCTCTTATGTATGCTGGGAGGCAGTTGAACAGTCTTGCTGATACATCTGCCTATACATCTTGCAGTCTTCCACCCATCCTTCTTTTTCCCGCTGATGTCAGGTCTATCTTAATGAATGTGAAATCCGTTGTCTTAAGGAGAACGAAGGCCTTATGCTATGGCTGTCTCTCGGCTTTGCCTTCAGGGAAATCTTCGTGTTCCTTGGTTGTCCCCCTGCCTACCAGCTTCTCTGGCACCATGTCTTCTGGGGTCACCCCTATCTCTAATTCTTTTGCGGTTATATCCTCTGAAACCCCCACCTTCTTACCCGTTCTACTTCATCTTGCCCACTAGTTTCTCAGTCTGCGAGGCCTCGCACGTCTGCATCTTCACGCCTATCACCTGCGAAGTTGAACCTGTCTCCTAAGCCAAAGTCTCTTCGCATTCCTCCAGTGCTTACAATTCCCCAACAGTTCTCCTTTTTGGCCTCGGTGCCTAGTTCTCACCCCCTTTCTAACACACTCACAAAGGTCGAGGTTCTCATCCCCTTCCAGCCTCCTTCCTCTCCTGTTCCACCGCAAGACTCTTCTGTCCTCGCCAGCACATCTTTCCAGTTCATACTCCCCTCCCCTCTCAGACCTCTTTGGTTCCCTCCATAGTCTCCCTAATCTCTACTTGCTCTACCTCACCTGTCTCTGAAGTTATGGTATTGGCATCTTCCTTGTCTGCTGAAACACTTGATGCTCTCTCTGACTATATTGTGGAGACGAAACCCTTGATGGACACCAGTACGCCTCCTTATGCCCCTTCTTATTTTTCACAACCCTTGCAGCCATTTTTCTTTCACAGCATTCCAATTCCTCCTTGCTTACACACTTTCCGTTGCCTCCACACACTGACTTCACTGACCCTACTAGCCCATAGATTTTATCGCTTCTCGTTGTTGGCATACTTATCTTTGTGAATAATGACTTATTTACAGTGGAATATTCGTGGCTTCAGGAGTAATCAGGGAGAGCTCCAGGTGTTGCTTTCCCAGTTTTCCCCAGTATGTGTTGAGTTACAAGAGCCTAAAGTTCGTTCAGCAGTTGTCCATCCCGTTTCAGGCTACATATACATATGCTGTTGGATTCTTCTGATTCCTTTCCTGGGGAAACTTTTAATGAGAGTGCGCTTCTTGTGCGCGTTGGTATACCATTTCAACAGGGTTTTTTTTCGTTCTCAGCTGCATTATACTGCAGCCCATATTTATTTGCACAGGTGGTATACAGTTTGCTCTCTATATCTCCCCTTCCCACGCATTCTGTAACTCGGATGTTGCGTTCTTGATCTCTGCTGCCACCCATCTTGTTAGGTGATTTTAACGCTCATCATCTTTGGGGAGGGTTCCATTGTGACTCGGGGTGATCAGTTGGAGAGACTTCTCCCTTCTCATCC
>WNWK01018594.1:0-39573 GCA_009830355.1 Cherax destructor
ATAAACAGCATGTTTATATGCTTTGTACGTGTTTCTTATATAATTTTGAAGAAAATATCATAGAGGGATTAATGAAAATGTCTATATTAACGTAAAATAAGACATTTAATGTGCCCAAGAGTGATAATTATTAGTATTACGTAATTTTTCCCTCCACCCGCAACCACACCTCCATAGCATATAAACATAGCATATAAACAGCATGTTTATATGCTATGTAACGTGTTTCTTATATAATTTTGAAGAAAATATCATAGGTGGATTAATGAAAATGTCTATATTGACATAAAATTGGACATTTAATGTGCCCAAGAGTGATGATTACATAATAGAGAGATGTGCTCATGGAAAATATAAACAAACCGGGTGGCGCCAAAGTATCTGAAAGACGCTCGCCGTATACAAAGTTTTGGTCATAATTTGAACTGCCGTATGAACGGAACGCCGAAAGGCGAAACCCAAAGCGGGCCCTACTGTATGTTGTTTTTACTGCTTAAGACTACAAATGTAACAGAAATAATAGTATTTACGTACCTTAAATTGTGGGTGCTGGTGTTTGTGGATGATTGTGAAGAGAGTGGAGAGTTATGCTGTGGCCCTACTGGGCTGAGGTGGATAGTAGAGGTTCTGGAACTGAAGTCGATGGTTGTAGTGAGTGTCTAACTTAAGTCATTCAGTAAGTCAGTCAGTCATTCAGTAAGTCAGTCAAGTAAGTCAGTCAAGTCATTCAGTAAGTCAGTCAAATCATTCAGTAAGTTTACCTGGAGAGAGTTCCAGGGGTCAACGCCCTGCGCCTGGTCTGTGACCAGGCCTCATGTTGGATCAGAGCCTGATCAACCAGGCTGTTACTGCTGGCTGCACACAGTCCAACGTACGAACCACAGCCTGGCTGGTCAGGCACCACTTAGGTGCCTGTCCAGTGCCTGCTTGAAGACAGCCAGGGGTCTATTGGTAATCCCCCTTATGTATGCTGGGAAGCAGTTGAACAATCTTGGGCCCCTGACACTTATTGTGTGGGGGGATGTTACATCGTCTGCCGAGTCTTTTGCTTTCGTAGGGAGTGACACTCGTGTGCAAGTTTATTACTAATCCCTCTAGGATTTTCCAAGTGTATATAATAATGTATCTCCCCTGCGTTCCAGGGAGTACAGGTTTAGGAACTTCAAGCGTTCCCAGTAATTGAGGTGGTTTATTGCAGTTATGCGTGCCGTGAAGGTTCTCTGTACATTTTCTAGGTCAGCAATTTCACCTGCCTTGAAAGGTGCAGTTAGTGTGCAGCAATATTCCAGCCTAGATAGAACAAGCGACCTGAAAAGTGTCAACATTGGCTTGGCATCCCTGGTTTTGAAGGTTCTCATTATCCATCCTGTCATTTTTCTGGCAGATGTGATTGATACAGTGTTATGGTCCTTGAAGGTGAGATCCTCTGTCATGATCACTCCCAGGTCTTTGACATTAGTTTTTCGCTCTATTGTGTGGTTGGAATTTGTTTTATACTCCGATGAGATTTTAATTTCCTCACGTTTTTCAGATCGGAGTAATTGAAATTTCTCATCATTGAACTTCATATTGTTTTCTGCAGCCCATTTAAAGATTTGGTTGATGTCTGCTTGGAGTCTTGCAGTGTCTTCAATAGTGGACACTGTCATGCAGATTCGGGTGTCATCTGCAAAGGAAGACACGGCACTGTGGCTGAGATCCCTGTCTATGTCCGATATAAGGATGAGGAACAGGATGGGAGCGAGTTCTGTGCCTTGTGGAACAGAGCTTTTTCACCGTAGCCGCCTCAGACTTTACTCTGTTGACTACTACTCTTTGTGTTCTACTTGTTAAGAAATTATAGATCCATCTACCAACTTTTCCTGTTATTCCTTTATCACGCATTTTGTGTGCTATCACACCATGGTCACACTTATCAAAGACTTTTGCAAAGTCTGTGTATATAACATCTGCATTCTGTTTGTCTTCTAGAGCATCCAGGACCTTGTCGTAGTGGTCCAGTAGTTGGGACAGACAGGAGCGACATGCTCTAAACCCATGCTGCCCTGGGTTGTGTAATTGATGGTTATCTAGATGAGTGGCGATCTTGCTTCTTAGAACCCTTTCAAAGATTTTTATGATATGGGACGTTAGCGCTATTGGTCTGTAGTTCTTTGCTATTGCTTTACTGCCGCCTTTGTGGAGTGGGGCTGTCTGTTGTTTTTAGTAACTGCGGGACGACCCCAGTGTCCATGCTCCCTCTCCATAGGATGTTAAAAGCATGTGATAGGGGCTTCTTTCAGTTCTTGATGAACACCGAGTTCCATGAGTCAGGGCCTGGAGCGGAGTGCATGGGCATGTCATTTATCGCCTTTTCGAAGTCATGTGGCATCAGGGTAATGTCAGATAGGCTTGCGTCTACCAGGTTCTGTGGCACTCTCATAAAAAATTCATTTAGGTCTTCAACTTTCAGTCTGGTTAGCAGCTCGCTAAATACTGAGTCATACTGGGACTTTAGTAACTCACTCATTTCCTTGCTGTCATCTGTGTAGGACCCATCTCGTTTTAGTAGGGGCCCTATACTGGATGTTGTTCTTGACTTTGTTTTGGCATAAGAAAAGAAATACTTTGGGTTTCTTTCAATTTCATTTATGGCTTTTAGTTCTTCCCGCGTTTCTTGATTCCTGTAAGATTCCTTTAGTTTTAATTCGATGTTTGCTATTTCTCTGACAAGTGCCTCCCTACGTATTTCAGATATATTGGCCTCTTGTAGCCGCTCTGTTATTCTTTGCCTTCCCCTGTATAGGGAGTGCCTCTCTCTTTCTAGTTTACTACATCTTCTCCTCCTTTTCCTTAAGGGAATTTGCCTTGAGCAAACCTCAAGTGCCACAGAGTTAATTTGTTCTAGATATAGGTTAGAATCCATGATGCTTAGGCTATCTTCCCAGTTTATATCATTTAGGACTTGGTTTACTTGGTCCCACCTTATGTTTTTGTTATTGAAGTTGAAATTGGAGAAGGCTCCCTCGCGACTGATCACATTTTGTCGATCTGGGACCCCCCTCATACATGTCTGGACCTCTTATTATGTTGTGATCTGAGTATATCGTTTTTGATATGATGACATTTCGTATCAGATCATCATTGTTAGTGAAGATAAGGTCCAGCGTATTCTCCAATCTTGTAGGCTTTATTATTTACTGGTTTAAGGTGAATTTGGTGCAGAGATTTAAAAGCTCGTGTGTGTGCGAGTTTTCATCTGAGCTGCCTCCTGGTGTTATCTCTGCTACCACATTATTTGCAATATTCCTCCATTTTAGGTGCCTTAGGTTGAAGTCCTCCAGGAGCAAGATGTTGGGGGCAGGAGCTGGAAGTTTTTCCAGACAGTGGTCAATTTTCAGAAGCTGTTCCTGGAATTGTTGGGACGATGCATCCGGAGGCTTGTATACAACCACGATGACCAGGTTTTGATTCTCGATCTTTACTGCTAAAACTTCAACTACATCATTTGAGGCATTTAGTAGTTCTGAGCATATAAGTGACTCTGTGATATACAGGCCAACCCTCCTCTTTTGCCTGTTCACTCTGTCACATCTGTATAGGTTGTAGCCAGGGATCCATATTTCATTGTCCAAGTGATCCTTTATGTGGGTCTCTGTAAAAGCCACAAACATTGCATTTGACTCTGTAAGCAGTCCACGGATGTAAGGTATTTTGTTGTTCGTCGCTGGCTTTAGACCCTGTATATTTGTAAAGATGAGTGTCGTCAGATTGGTGGTATGGGGGGGTCTTTTTTTTCTGGCACTAATAAGTCAGTCAAGTCAGTCAGTAAGTCAGTCAGTCACACAAACTTATGTTTACCTCTTTTTATGTGTACAAAGTAACACTTCATTACCGCCACGGGTTATGTCTTGTCTAATATCTTTGTTTTCTTCGTTAATTCTAAGACTTAAATGCTTACACCTTTTCTTGCCACTTTGAGCAACACTGGTATGCCTACTGGGTGTCATGATTGCTTGGCAGATACAAGATATAGTAATTTAAAGATCAAAACACAATTCACTCTCTCTCATTCTTCACAAACACAGCTGGCTTGTAGCAGAGGACTTTTTTTTGACGTGTATGAAATACGAATGGTGGGATGGTGGGGTCGGGGGGTGGCTGGGGATGGCGGGTGGGGTCGGGGGTGGCTGGGGAAGGCGGGTGGTGTCCGCTGAACCACAACAAGGCGGCCGCTTGAGGGAATGGGAATTTGTTTTTCCTTCCCGCAAACTTTAAGTGTTTATTCAGGTATACACAGATACAGTTACAAAGATTATCATACATAGCAGCATATGTGTAGAGAACCTAGGATAACCCAAAAATGTCAGTGTGACATATTTCCATTCTGTCTGACTTTTTTGGGTTATCCTAAGTTCTCTACACATATGCTGCTATGTATGATAATCAATGTAACTGTACTCACCTAATTGTGGTTGCAAGGGTCGAGACTCAGCTCCTGGCCCCGTGTATCTGAATAAACTTACAGTTTGCGGGAAGGCAAAACAAATTTCCTTTTTCTCTAAGCACGAGGATTGGGCTTACACTTGAAATCACCTGATGCATTACCGCAAAGGAGCAAAGTGAAGCGATCCTTTGCTGTCTTGAAGCCTGGTGCACTTTTCTCTTGCTGACTGATATAAGTTCGTGTTGGCATTTTCTTCCAGAAAACACTTGTCTCGTCAGTATTAAACACTTGATGTGGCTCATAGCCACCCTCAGTAGGACCCCCCACTGACTCAATGGTTTAACCCACCGCGGGCTACCGTGCGCTCAAAATTTTTTCCCCTCCTGCGAACCATGTAAAATCATTTTTATGTCGTGTTAGATAATAATGTGCCGCAATTCTTCAATCGTGCAATACTCATAACGTGCAACATAATCTCGTGCTAAATGACGGTCTACTGTACATCATTTGAGGTGTTTAGTAGTACTGAGCAAATGAGCGACTGTGATATACAAGCCAACCCCTTGTTACCTGTTTAGTCTGTCGCATCTGAATAGGTTATAACCTGGGATCCATATTTCGTTGTCAAAATGATCCTTTATGTGGGTCTCTGTGAAAGCTGCAAACATTGCATTTGACTCCGTGAGCAGTCCCTTAATGTAAGGAATTTTGTCGTTTGTTGACAGCTTTAGACCCTGTATGTTTGCAAAGATAAATTTTATATTGGTGGAATTTAGGGGGGTTTATTTGCTGGCTTTAATATCTGTAGTTCTGGAGTGGAGGCCAATGACTGTGCCTCTGCTCAAGAAGTGTTTTTAGTTGGTGTAAAATTTGTCATTTCTTGCCAGTTAGACTTTCACAAGTTATTGCTTGAAAATTAATATCACAATTTTTTAAATAAGAATGGCAAATTGGCATCCGCACTATCCAAATTGTTCTGAATTATTCTACTAAGATAAACCAGCTTTAACTCTTTGGCTGTCTGTCACGTAGAACTACATTATTGATGCCAGGGTCCGTCATCTACATTATGAGCTCAACTCACTCAGATAAGTTGTGAGCAGTAAATTTTGGCCTAGGTATGAGAGAATGGGTCTGTGCTGTTTATCCTTTTACCATGCCATTTCTTAAAGAATAAAGATTTTATTTCTTTGCAAAGGTTACAATGTGTAATTACAATTTTGATTTGTTAAGTACAAAGAAAGCCACTATCATGCTGGGGCATTTTGGGCTTTAGGAGTCATAGTCCTGGCTGTTTATCCTCCTCTCAGGGTATTTGCCCATTTAGAAGTCAAAGCTTTTGCTGTTTATCCTTTTCCCAGGGCATTTGCCCATTTAGGAAAGTCATAGTTCTTCCTGGAAGGGACTGGTACCATTTGTAAATTAATTGAACACATGATTAACAGGTGACTAGTGTGGTACTTGAAGATGCACATCTGTATATCCCACGTCATTTCAGATATAGAAGTGGCTATTCCGCTATTGATCCTTCAATTCAACTCTATATGTACATTTACAATGCCTCTGCCAAAGCATGTTTGTGGTAGTAGTCTTTTTAGACTTTGAAAAAGCTTAAGATATAACACCATGTCTAAAAGCTTAAGATATAACACCATGTCTAAAAGCTTAAGATATAACACCATGTCATACCTTATCAGGTCCATTTTTGTGATTATAAATCTAAACTCCAACTTCTTCTTAAACCTTCATGACAAATAGACACTTTTGTGTCTGGATCAGTAATAGTTTCTCTTCAGGAAACAAATGGATTTAGCACTTGAAAACAATAGAGGGCAGATATTGGAGGGGAAGGTGGAGGCATAGTAGAACCCCTGTGTTCGAATGTATCAGATCTCGAACAAACTGGAGTCTGAACAATTTTGTTCAGAAAAAATTAACCCGGTCTTTGAATGTTTTTCTGGAGTCCAAATGCACTGACTTCTTTAACCCTTTCAGGGTCGAAGAATTTTAAAAAATTCTTATGAAATGATAATTTTTTCCGAAGGTAATGAAACCAGAAGTACGAAATTTGATGGACAATTTATGGAATTACGCTCTCACAAAGTTAGCGGTCTCAGTGATATTTATGCATCGGTGATTTCACCCACTTTGAGCCCTATTTTCAGCCAGTTCCATTGTTCCAGTCGACCAGACTCATAACTCACGAAATCGTAATGACACGATTACAAACAAACCATACCACGGCTATGGTCAGAGAGTCATAAAACTAGAGTTTTATGACTCTCTGACCATGGGTTCTATCCCCGCCTGTGGTATGGTTTGACCAGACTCTGCTATTTCGCTAGTATTCCTCCTATTCTGTCAATTGAGTACAAAAAACTGTCCATTTATCTATTTCAACTACCCAATAAAGTGATCAGAAATCAGTTAGTGTTTGGCCAATTTCAAACAAAATTAAAATATTTCCAATTTAAAAATAGGGTCCAGAATAAAAAATGTAGACATTCCTGGCACTAAAAAAACATTTCCTCTGTTCATTAGTTACGTCCCCAGGCCTCTCTTACATTATGCTTGCTTTCCGTTTTGAATTTTTATTCACTCAAGGTCTGGTCTCAGACTGGGCTGGGGGGGCATTGATCCTGAAACCCTCTCCAGGTATACAGACAAATTAGATTTACACACACAACCCGCACATATAAAAGGGAGGAGCTTACGACGACGTTTCGGCCCGACTTGGACCATTTACAAAGTCACACTGTGTGACTTTGTAAATGGTCCAAGTCCAAACGCGTCGTAAGCTCCTCCCTTTTATATGTGCGGGTTGTGTGTGTATTGTTCCAGTCACGGTATTGTGCCTTTTTTGTTATAAATTAGATTTACCATTGTGCACACTACTGTATTATAATACAGTGGTACAGTACCTCAGTTTTTGTTGATAATTCATTCGAGAATGCTGTTTGAGCGCCGTTACCGAACGAATTTGTTCCCATAAGGACAAATGTAAATTTGATTAGTTCGTTTCAGACCCCCAAAAATACACTTACAAAAGCACTTACAAAAATACACTTACATAATTGTTTGAGTTGGGAGCTGTACGAAAACCGAGGTACCACTGTAATTGTACCAAGGTTTCATTGTACTTGGTAGATAAAGGGAATATTTTTAGTTGCTAGCACTATTATTTGGCAAGTGTCCATCAGATGTCCTTACAGAATGCTCTTAACTAGATGGGCTACATCACATGGCTTAAAGTTGTTGTTTTTTCTTTACCACGTCGGCCATTTCCCACTGAGGCAGGGTGACCCAAAAAGAAAGAAAAAAATCCAAAAAAGGAAGAAAAAACTTTTATCCTCAATCAACACTTTCACCATCACTCATACATAACCACTGTTTTTGCAGAGGCGCCCAAATACCATGGTTTAGATGTCCCTCCATACTGCCAGTATCCTAAACCTCACCTTCAACCCTTTGACTGTTTCGGACGTATATATACGTCTTACGAGCCAATGTTTCGGACGTATTTATATGCCTAAATTCTAGCGGCCTCAAATCAAGCAGGAGAAAGCTGGTAGGCCCACATGTGAGAGAATGGGTCTGTGTGGTCAGTGTGCGCAGTATAAAAAAAATCGGGCAGCCACTGGTGCATTGTGGGAACACCATTTCAGTATCCTTGTTCAGCATGCCTAGCGGTAAGAATTATTTGACTCCTTGGCGCATCTGGGACATTTCTCTTCCTCAATGATAGCTCTAACACAGATGGAAGTGTCTCTGAAGATAAATTTCATGGTTTTGAGGAGTTTGTGACCGAAAGCAATGCCCAGGATACCAGAAGGAAGGAAGGAAGAAAGAAAGAAAGTAAGTAAGGAAGGAAGAGATGTGAGGAAGGAATGAAGGAAAGAAGAGATGAGAGGAAGGAATGAAGGAAAGAAGAGATGAGAGGAAGGAAGGAAGGAAAGAAGAGATGAGAGGAAGGAAGGAAAGAAGTAAGGAAGGAGGAAAGGAAGAAGGAAGGAAGAAAGAAAGAGAGAAAGGAAGGAAGGAAGAGATGAGAGGAAGGAACAAAAGAAGTAAGAAAGGAAGGAAGAAATAAAGGAAGGAATGAAGGAAGAAAGGAAGGAAGGCAGGAAGGAACAGATGAGAGGAAGGAAGGAAATATGTAAGAAAGGAAGGAATGAAGGAAAAAAGGAAGCTAGGAAGGTAGGTATGAAGGAAAGGAAGGAGGTTGTGTTGACAGGCAGTGTGGGGTGGTGAGTAATGGTATAATATGTCATTTTGACAGCTACCTTACCCTGACTCAGCAAATTTAGATGTCCCCCCCACACACACACACACACATAGCTTGGAGCTTTGAAGTGCTAATTGCAGTTGATGGAAAGTGTCTAGTCATTATATATGTGTATATATATTATAGAACAATAATAATAAACATTTTTTTATTGTTGGTTGGTGTAAATATGTTTTGTAAACAATATAATGATACTAATGTTTGTGCGATTATTGTGTTGCATACAACGAGTGTATATATATACATTGCACCTTACTTTGGTCTCACAGGCCACATAAGTTATGTAAAAAAATAAAATAGTGAAAAAAACAAGAAACCTACGAAAGGAAGTAAACCAAAGTTTACCGGGTGAGTGGCATTTGCCGGTGTTGCCATACGCAGCTCATTTTTTGCCAACTTTACGCCTCTATATCTCGGTAAATACTGATCGCAAAAAAAAAATTTTTGGATTTAAACAATCAGAAAAATAATCTTAACAATTTGATAAGAAAAAATAATTTTTTTTTTCGAATATTTCCTGACATAGAATGACAGTTTCAGAGAGGGGCCTTCGACAGTCAAAGGGTTAAAGTGCAGGCATTGTACTTCCCACTTCCAGGACTCCAGTCCGGCTAACTGGCTTAAAGTTATCAGCATCTAAAAACTGTATTACAATACATTTACTCAGTGCTCTGGTAATCTGTTTCATGCTCTTCCTGTATGGTTGCCCATCCTGGTCTGCCAAGCTGTTAAATGTCATGGCCTCCACTTTATAGAATGTTGTAGAAATTTCATGTGACAACCTCAAAAGTGATGTACATCTTAACAGACTGTATTCACTAAATTTAATCACATCACTTGGGTGAGGCCAATAGGCAAGTTCCTCTTCTTAGGCCTTGGTTTTATCTAATCTTTCATGTGGGGATCAAGTGTATTCCTTTGCTTTAACAGTTATTCTCTCTAAACTAGTCAAAAAGGCAATTGCAGGACAGACAGGATACTGACTATGCTCTTCAATTTGTTTGCATGACCTTCATGTCCCTGCGACCTATAGAATAATCACAATGTTAGTAATGCTGTCACTTTAATTTGTCATCCTACTTTATCACATCCTTTTAATTTTTGCCTTCAGACTCTAGTTCTCAATCTACCTCTTGTTTTCTGTTCACACTGTTCATTTCTTCTGTATTCCACCTAGAAAAGTACCAGTGATTTCACTACATCCCTCCTTTCCCTTTCCAGTCTTATGTCACTGCTATGGACATGCACACCATCTTCCTTGACCATTATTAGTTAAACTTGCATGCTATTGCCATGTACACTGATGGCTCTAATTCCTCTGATGGTCTAAGATTTGCAACTGTTTTTCCAGAGTGTGACACTGGGACACTTACTGGATTTGGGCAGTACAGTATTTTCATGGTATAGTTCTCTGCACTTCTTGCAGCCATCATCTACATTACTTCTTTTCCTACTACTATTGTTTCTGACCCTCAAAGTGCATGACAAACTCTTCGGAGCTTTGACTCCTTGATGAAGCCACTGTGTGGTGAAGTATTTCCTCAATAAAGATACCCAAGTGTTGCACATGTCTAATTTACATATCAACTTGTCAGTTCTCTGAACCATTTATCTACATTTGACTCCTTGCATTCCCATTGTCCATTGCATTAAATGCTGGATGTGTGGCCTCTTTCAGTAAGCATAAAGACATTGTCTTTTGCTGGGGCCCT
This sequence comes from Cherax destructor, assembly GCA_009830355.1. Classification (NCBI taxonomy): domain Eukaryota; kingdom Metazoa; phylum Arthropoda; class Malacostraca; order Decapoda; family Parastacidae; genus Cherax; species Cherax destructor. The sequence continues at coordinate 10,424 of WNWK01018594.1, forward strand.
GGTCATTTTGGTATCCAGGGTAATGAACGCTCAGATTCTTCTGCAGCCCAGGACCAGTCCATCTTTTGCAGAGATGTACCCTATTCTATTAATTTTCCAATTTTATCTAAAAGCATTTGGGATCAGTGGCAACACTGTTGGTCCAGGTTAGAGGACAAGCTGTTCTTGATAAAACCAGAATTAGGATCTAATCAACTTCTTTCCATTGCTGTTGCATTTGGAAAATGGTTCTTGCTCAACTGTGTATTAGCCATACAAGATTCACCATGGAGAGGCACCCAGGACCTGTGCAAGTTGTCAGATTTTGTTGACATTTGAACACCTTGAGATAAATTCTACCATTTATAAAAAAGCACTTAGGATTCATTTTAGATCTGCATTTCAATGCCTGGGTGCTCACTTTGTCTCCTCTCGTTTCAGAAAGCCCTACTTTCAGTGCACACTAGGGATGGAATGACATCAAAATTTTTGCTGATAGAGATACTCATTGTCGGGCCAATACTGATACCAGTAAAATTAGCTGATACTCACAGATACCTATACAGTACTCAGTTTTAGGATGATACTAATGCCATCAAAATTAACCAATACTACCAATACTTCAGCATGCCCCTAATGCAGATACAGTGGACCCCCGGTTTACGTAATTAATTCGTTCCAGAATGCTGTTCAAGTGCCGCTTATAACCTGTGGTTTTACGCTCATTTGATTATAATAATGTTCAATGCCTTCAGAATTGTTCCCAAGAAATGTAAATTGATTGACCCAAATAACTTACAAAAATACACTTAAATAATTGTTCGAGTTTGGAGCAGTACGTAAACCGGGGGTCCACTGTACTGACTTTTTTTTAATAAATCTGACTTATGGGTCTGTATAACCCCTGTGGTTTAGCGCTTCTTTTGATTATAATAATAATAATAATCTGACTTATGAAAACTTTAGTTTTGCTTGTTACCTTATAATCTCATTGTCACACTACTTCCCTTTACCAATATAGCTACCCTCAGCACTTTGACTGTACAGATTGAGCATATTTTGTGAATATAATTTGTTTCTATTCTCTGTTGAAATCTTTACAGCCAAACTGGAGCAAGCGGCGCAGAAACCGTATGCGTAGTGATGCTGCAGCAGTGATAGCCTTGAGCAAGTCTAGAGGACGGCTGCTGTCTCCTGGTCCACAGGCAGTTGGGCAAGCAGCAGCAGCTGCTGCCCAGCCAGACACAGCTGCTCTTGTGGAGAATGAAGCAGTCATAGTATATGATGAGAGAACAGCACTCTAGAACAGTTATCTATCTCTTGTGTATGTAAGTGGAAGGAGGCTTCACTTAAGATATTTCTTAACCAAATCATATATCCTATGGCATTAGTTGGTGGTCCCCTATTCTTTTAGCTGGGATGAAAAGCTTAGCTCCGGTACGCCAGCTGATGCTTAACCACTGAGCAGGTCCTCACAATAAACACATATTAGGAGATGCTCGTGTTTTCTGATGGACAAACTACCACCTAACTAGATTAGATGGGCTGGAAAATTATCTGCATAGTGTCAGGTTTGGTATACATGTTCTTGGTTAATCTAAAAAGGGCTTAAGGCATTAACCTTTTGCAATGATAATATATATACAGTGGACACTCAGTTTTCATGCACCTCCAAACTCGAACAATTATGTAAGTGTATTTAGTGCTTTGTAAGTGTATTTGGGGGTCTGAAATGACTAATCTAATTTACATTTGTCCTTATGGGAATAAATTGCTTATAACGGCACTCAAACAGCATTCTGAAAGAATTTTCAACGAAACCGAGGGTCCACTGTATACAGTGGACCCCGAGTTCGGTTATAATTCATTCCAGAAGGCTGTTCAAGTGCCATTACCGAACAAATTTGTTCCCTTAAGGAAAAATTTAAATTAGATTAGTCCTTTCAGACCCCAAAATACACATACACTTACATTATAATTTATGAGACTGAAACTTGGGGTCCACTGTATTATATATTCCCAACGTTCAAAATTCATTGCAGAACTGCAAGTGCCATTCGAACGTTTACATCCTTAAGAAATATGTCACTAGGTTAATCTATTCCAGCAAAATACACTTCCACAGCTACAATATTATACTACTACTGTACGATTCGGTGAGTAGGGACCACTAGATATATTATTTGTTTATAATTAAGACTTTTACAGTCTTAAGAATCTGAGGGCTGCTGTAAGTTGCATTAATACTTCAAGCTCAAATAATGAGTAAATAATGCCTAAAAAAAAAAATGGAGATTAGTTTACATACATTACCCCAAAATAAAAGTCAGCCATCTAGACATTAATTAGAGCCTTGTGTTCTGAACTAATGTGTGCTGTGCATATTCTTTTAAGACGATAACAGGTCATTACATATGTTAGTGATGAAACACTTTTTTATTCCTTTTTACAGTGTGTATGGTATCAGACATAGGTTAATTCTGTGTTTCCCCATTTGTTATTAAGGTTGCAAATTATTGTAGAAATAAAAGTAATTTTAAATGCTATGGCAGAATTTCATTATGGCTGTCAAAATCCGTCTCTTAAGATATGTAACTATCATTAGATAAAATGTTTCCCAGTATTGAAAATTTCATCCTGCCTAGCAGACCCTAAATCCATAGTGATCTAGTCATTAATAGCAGTCCTGAAACCCCCTATGAAACTTAATGTTTATTTCTAAGTATTATATTTGCCAAGGTTTCTCCCACCTCAAGAATGTATCCACTAAGTCCACCTTCATAATTAACTTGAACAGACGGTAAGCCTATGTTGCACCATTATAATTGGCCTAGCAGATGATGGGCCTATTAGGTGCTGATATAATTAACCTGTCTGAAAGTTGGCCTACTGGGTGCCGTTGTAATTAACCTGGTGGGCCTATTAGGCAGTTGTATATAAGAGTGTCATCCCTGAATTGCGTGTTTTATTGCATCAGTCCTGACCCACTAAAGTGACCTAGCCATTAACAGTAAGGTAAAGATTTAATACCTAAATGGATTTTTTATAAGCAGATGATAATTTTTAGACTTAAAAATGTGTATTTGAACATTTTATATCACGCCATGTGTGTGTGTGAAAGTATTAGTGAATGGATTATTTTAGTGCCTTGTATGATTGCTGCTTAGTAGAGGTATGAGCCTAAGGTCTTTTAATACCAACCTAAATGTTGTAAATTAAATGTATTAATATATTGTCATAGTTTATGTATGATAAAGAAATCTTGCTAGATAAAGAGTTTGCATAAATCCTCATTAAATGAGTGACCAAAAATTTTTTAATTATATTTTGGTGCATTGGAGTACCAGACTTTAGTGCTTTATCTGGAAAATTGTTCAGATTTTATGATACTTCAAGCAACTGTTATACAGTATCAATCTTTTCAAGGGAGAGAATGCCTTGATGCCAGTGAAGAGCTCTTGTGCCATGAGTCACAATCAGTTACATAAAACAATTATTTTGTGGTAGATAATAAACGTGATATTTCAGGCAAATTTAAAGCTCAAGATTATACAGTGACAAAATATGAACTTATTTTCTTTTATAATTACATTTTTTTTTTCTGCAGCTGATGCAAAATTTGAAATTACATAGTGAATCAACCCATTAACCTTTAACGAAATGCTTAAAACATAGTACTAGGTCATATGTTGTATAGGTTTACCAACCCAATTTGTCTTCCATAGAAATGTATTTTTATTAGAGACAGGAAATATAAAACAAATAATAATTGTGAAATATACATTAAGCATCATATACAGAGCTGTAAACAGCATAGCGAGCCTTGAGTTTAATATCAACACAAACTAAACAATTACCAACCCCGTGTGTAAATACCAAATCATTAAAAAGTTAACTGTTTTCAAAAAAAAAAAATTGTATATAATCACAACAGTTTTCTACTGTTCATGTGTACATACTTTAAACTTCGAACTGAACACAATTACAATGGGAGGGGGTAGGGAGGAGTGAGAGTACCTTGGTGAAGGACTCTTGATCTGAGGAACTAGAGCTACCCTCTCCTTCCATTCCCCAGGCACTATATAACCCACCCTTACAGGCTTAGTATGTACTTGCCCATGAATGTAATTGTCCATTTAGCCAAATTTACACATTAGAAAACATACATGATGCTATATTATCCTTATGGGTTTAGTGCTGTAGGGGATTGTATATTGCCTAGGAAATGGGCAGCAAAAGGTATGAGCCAAGGAATGGGAGGACAAATTCAGTTCCTTCAATCAAGAGCTACTCACTGGCATCGAGGTACCTCCCTTGAGGGGCCATAAATATAATAGAAAACATACAGCATAAAGAATATATTTATTACATTCATGTTTTTTTTTTTAATTTGACTAGAACCATTTTAGTTGAAACAGATATTGTATACATGATAAATGTCAGTATTTACTATACATATGGGAATATTCATGTCAAAAAAATCTCTTAAAATCAATACCTGTCCTATGTAAGAAAACACTGAAAAAAAATGACTAAACAGTTAAATATTTTATATACTGGGTGTACTGTACACTACTTGAGTAACTGAATAATACAGTATAATCAAATTACATTCTAAATCCATATGGGTTAGAGTAACTGAAGAAACACTGAACAATAATTCTCCGGATTAAACACACCTACACTGGTTTAGCACTTATTTTTTATACAATAATTCGGAGCAAACAATTATGAGAATCTTGTTTAGTAATTACTGATATTAATAAAACTAAGCAAAACACTTACACAGTACTGTATTTGTCAAATGGCATTATTGTAAAGTTCTTGCTTATAATAAGAACTCCACTGTAGTATGCAGTGTTCACACCTTTCAACAATGAATCACACCACCTGTATGAATTTGACAGGTGGTTTTTTTTCCCCCCCCCCAAAAAAAAAAAAAGTCTGAACTTTCGCATGGATGAGGAAATGCAAGACAAAACATTTTTCTTCCATTTGACAATAAATTTAAATACAATACTGTACTGCAATAGTAATAGAAATTTGATATGGTTTAATAGCATTAGGAGGTTAGTGTGTCTGTCTCCTAATACCATCAATGATATTTCGCATTACAAAAAAGCTGACAGTATAATATAATTTATAAAAATAACTTCCTTCCCTCCTAATTCTCTCACACAAATTGCAGTACAGGTTGGCCATCACTAATCTGGCATCAGCGGGACCTGTAGGGTGCCGGATTACAGAGTGGTTAGGTTAGAATACACTTAACCCAAAAGTGATATTTACGCATCGGTGATTTCACCAAATTAATGCCCTATATTTGGCCCATTCCATTATTCCAGTCTACCAAACTCATAGCTATTTCGCTAGTATTCCTTATATTCTGTTGATTGAGTACAAGAAACCACCCATTCACCTATTTAAACTACCCAATAAAGTAGTCGGAAATTGGTAATTTGGCCAATTTCACACAAATTTCAAGAGATGCCAATTTCAAAACAGGGTCCAGAGTAAACAATGCAAACATTCCTAGCACTAAAATAACATTTTCTCTGTTCATTAATCACATCTCCAGGCCCCTCTTATATTATGCTTGCTTTCCATTTTGAATTTTTATTCACACAAAAAATAGAAGATTTACTGTTATGCAGACTACTGCATTATTGTAATAATTGTATAAATAATGTCAACCCATTCGTGACTGCATATTAGACCAGTCAGTTGGACACATATTGGACGGTGACACTTGAACATCTGCAAAAATCGAACATTTCCGCTAATTTGAGCTCAATTTTAGGATACTTTGCGGTGTGAAACCAATCAAAATTATATCTATTTCTGTAACATATCTTCCATTCTATCAAATGAGACAAAAAAATTGAGAATACAACCATACAAACCATTCGAAATACACTGCAAAGTCAGTTTTACACCAAAAGCAGAGTGGCCTTTTTTTCTCATTATGCACTGCGTGCTGCAAGATTTTTTTATATAGTGTACACTTGCCACAAAGACCTATTCTCTCATATGTAGGCCCAAATTTACCGGTCACAGCCTATCTGAGTGAGCTTGAGCTCATGGTGACCGACAGTGGCTTCGAAGCCACTATCTTTTATGGACAATATAGTATGGTGTATGTGCTTTACACAATGAGAAGCATTTATTTTATTCGTTGGAACCATGGCTAGGGCTAAAAGCGAGCAGATTATAACAATAAATGGAGAAAAAGAAATTGGAATGACTTATGCTGCAAGTAGCGCCACCAAACAGTAGCGGCAGGTTGGTGTGGCGACTCTGAAAATTTGAAATTATGCTAGCCGAAATTAGTGCCAGTTTACTGATGGAACCGGATTAGTGATGGCCGACCTGTATTTCTAATTATATACTGTAGTAAATATCTTTCAAAAAGGAATTAAAAACTATATGAATATCTGTAATTGAAAGAATAATCCTACATTAAATAAATCAATAAAAATTACTAAAGGACACGTGTGCAATGTTAGGTAACTTCACCAAGGTAATGCTTTGCCCTCCAGGGCTATCACTGGTTTGATAAGCCTCTGGTGGGTGAGAAGTTTCTTTAATATGCAGTTACCTAACTGCACGCTTGTTTACAATTGTCAGTATTATATATACCTTATTTCAAATACAGTGGTCCCTCGGTTTTCGCCGAAAATTTGTTCCAGAATGCTGCTCAAGTGCCATTACCGAACGAATTTACTTCCTTAAGAAATAATGTCACGTAGGTTAGTCTATTTCAGACCCCCAAAAATACACTTGCAACAGCACTTACGAAAATACACTTACATAAATGTTCGAGTTTGGAGATGCACGAAAACCGAGGGACCACTGTATACTAAATACCAGTAAAAATGGTAAATTCAGCAAATGAGCTGGATACTCAATAATAATTTAATTTTCTTTCTTTCAACACGTCGGCCGTTTCCCACCGAGGCAGGGTGGCCCAAAAGGAAAAATTTTGGTTTCTCCTTTTACATTTAGTAATATGTATATTCAGGAGAAGGGGTTACTAGCCCCTTGCTCCTGGCATTTTAGTCGCCTCTTACGACACGCATGGCTTACGGAGGAAGAATTCTGTTCCACTTCCCCATGGAGATAATTAAATTATCCAATAATAATAAAAATAAAAAATAAATAAATAAACAATTAAAAAATAATAATGATGATTTCCCCATATTAAGGAATCGAGAAACAGACTGGAGTTTGCAAGAAGTCTTAGCTTAGAGCAGGGGTCGGCAACCTTTTGGAGAGAGGGCCAGACAGCTATGCAGTCTCTCGGAGGGCCATGTTGTTAAATGAAATATAAAAAAAAAATCTCAAACTCAGGGTTGCCATTAGTTTTTTAAACCAATTTTGGCCTAATTCTAATAATACTTAACACAATTTATCACAAATAATTAAATAAACATTATTATGGAATGCAGATATCTACTGTACATTTGTTTTACCAACAGACAACAAACTCAAATGAAAAACTCTAAGGAGGGAGGATCCAAAGTAACTTTTCCAGGGACTGCTTAACCTTGAAGTGAACTACTGCATCTGTATTCAATACTAATTAGATAATTAGTATCCAGGTGTTAAGTTGGTGGGCTGGACGAAAACCTCACGCGGACTGGGGGCTGCCGACCCCTGGCTTAGAGTAGTATGTATATAAAAGAAGAGGACATAGATGAAATTTTGGAAGACCTTGAAAAAATAAAACTTTAAAACCTAAACATACTGCTAACTCTATGTAGGATTTACTTAAATTGCATCTGATATGTGTACAGTACATACATACTTTCAAAAGTAATAAGAATCCTAGCTTGATGTTAAAGCACCAAAACAATTAGCCTAATAAATTTGAAGAATATGGTAAACAAAGTTTGAAAATACAGGAAAAAAGATGAGGCACTAAGAAAATGGCAGTATGCTGGTTTGTTAGGTTTAGAGCTCATTGATTTCATTAAGGCTGCATTTTCATGCATACACCAATCAAGAATATGTCATTCTCTAATAAAAAAAAGGGGGGGTTTAAATTACACTCTCAGTGTATATACAGTGGACCCTCGGTTTTCGTACAGCTCCCAACTCGAACAATTATGTAAGTGTATTTTTGGGGGTCTGAAACGACTAATCTAATTTACATTAGTCCTTATGGGAACAAATTCGTTCGGTAACGGCACTCGAACAGCATTCTGGAAAGAATTATCAATGAAAACCGAGGGTCCACTGTATATATGATTGGAAAACTAAAAAGGACAATTGAATTTTCTTATAGTGACCTCTCAACATATTACAAAAACACAAGAGAAAATTACTGCAGAAACAAGACTAGAAACCTCAGATGCCTTTGAAAAACATTTTTTTAGGCAACTTTCATGATCATAGGTCAGTTGTTAAAAAATAAATTACACAAAATGTACACTAACTAAAATGTGAAAATGCTATTAATGTGACAAAAGTGTAACTATAAAAAAAAGTGCTCAAAAGTAGTTAAATGGAAGGACAGCTTGAGGTGATAGCGGTTTTATATGTGTTTAACAGTGCACACTGATCACTTCTATACACAAAAATACAACCACTACTATTAAGTGACACTTGGGATTTTAAGAAGCCAAGGCATTTAAAAGTGCTTACATATATAAAACTTCAGATTCATTTGAAAATCATAGTTTAATGTAATTAGTTTATATAAACTATCACAAGAAAACCTGTAGACTATTTTCCTTCAAGGCAAGGGGAGGGGGAGGGCACTTTGATGCTGATGAAAAGCTTTTGATCAAAGGAACTGGAAATACTGTACCTTCTTCCTTGGATCAAACCTAATTACTATGCCTTCCATTCTTCAGGTGGTGTATGGCTTATGGGTTTAACAATTCCAAATGAAGTTAATGACAATCTCAACTTTTGTTTACTGTATTAGGTATATACAGTAAATAACTCTTGACTAACTTGTGTTACAGCAATAGCCATATGTCATATTAATTGAAAATAGACTAAAATCTTTGTTTACTATCCACTTAGGAAATGGTATGGATTGGAAAAAAAAAAAAGTTACTATGTAAATATACTCTATGTATATTCACATAGTTAACAGAGTAAAGTGGACACAAGGGAGCCCCTTATCTCTTTCATTTAAATTTTTTCTATTCATAAAACAAAATTTATTATGCAAGAGTTGGAGTGCTCTTAAATCTAAAAAAAAAAAAATGCAACACTCTTAAGAATCAACAATCAGATCAAAAATTATTCTAAACTAGATCTTAACAATATTCTTACATAAATATAATATGCTTCTCATAAAAGTAAATAGATAATCAACATTGTAAGCTCCACTGAGAACTTGGAAGAAAACAGGTGTGATACCTTTAGTTAAGGCTTTTAACTAATCTAATGTACACTGAATGACCCATATAGGTTTAGCACTTGTTTTGAATACATTATAGTAATAGCTAAACCTAACCTGATATGTCAAACAAAATAGCAAAATGACCAAGTCTTAGGGTTTTACTGGCACAAAGGTACATAACTGACCTGATAATTCTTTGGGTGGGATGTACATCCCAAGCTAGGCACAAACTTCAATGACTTATAATTACATCTTATTCAGTGTTGAGATTTATACTCTAAACTACTTTCATTTCTGTACTACAAGACTTAGAGCAACCTACTAATCCTCTAGGATTACACCTAATGAATTGTAAATCTTATTTAACTAAGTGTATGGTTTACAACATGATAAAACATCTGTACCTGACTCATCATTTTTTTTTTTTTTTTTTAGATTTATCTTGTCTTAAATTTAACATTAGCCTATCAGTCCTAAAATAGTGAATATTACACATCCTCAGATCACATATGTTCTGCCAAGATAAATACACTTAAAATCAGAGGAAAATAACTGTTTTGCACAACTACTGTGAATGAGCTATGAACAAAGAAATATCTAAAGTATTAAGTCTGCATGTTACCCACATCATTCATGTCAGTGTTTAACCTCAAACCCAGAAAATTGCCTTGCCTGTTAAGTATTTTCCCCGTGATTGTTTTACAGCTTTTCTCTATTTTCACAGCCTAGCTTGGGGCTAAGCCTCCAGCTGACAAGGTTTATGAACTGCAAAAAGTGTCTAGCTTTCAAAAGCCAAAATATTTACATGAGGATGAGGTATTTACAGTAAAACATGCTGTATGACCAACACACGTTTAGAGCATTTTTGTGATGATAATAATAATTAAGACAGCTTGTGGAGAATGCATGTAGAAGATGTTAAGGTGTTGGAGTGTTTATGGATCTTAGGAAAGCGAGTACAGGGTTTATAAGAACACATTAATCATGGTGTTACACAAAAATCTGAGACAAAGAAAGAAGAAAAACCTTACATATCTTTTTGCTTTGCAAATGCTAACTTAATGAAACTCAACCATGCTGACAACAGAAAGTGAAGTTGAGGCCATACTGCTTTGTGGCAACAAGAAGACTACAGAAGAGTTCACTTCTGTTAGAGCATAAATATTTATAAATCTTCAGTTAAAGTTTTTAGGCTTGTCAATTGACTTTTGTGTCACACAGTTGAGGAAAATGTTTAAATGAAGTGTAGTTTTTATAAATGAAACAGAGCATGTATCTGTATGAAGTAGAGTAACCAATGTGACATGAATGACGTATAGCATGTGTATTAATAAGTGATGGACTCAGTGACTGATGTGACATGAATGTAACAGAGCATCTATGTGAATGAGTGGTGTACAATGACTGATTCAAGATGAACATAGGGCAACATCAAAGCTGTGCAATGTCCTCCACAATTGTTCAATATGATTGGATAAAAACTGAAAAGAGACTGTTAGAGAACTTCATAGGAGTAAATGCAACACACTATGTAAATCTTTGAATCTTGTAACAGTTTTTCTGGCAAAAGGTGTGTGTATAAGAAGACAATGAATGTGCATGAAAGTACAAGCAGGTTGGTGATAATGGAAAAGAAGGAAATCAGTGTAAGTGGAGAAGTACTGAAATCTGTTAAATTTAAATACCTGGGAAGAAATGATGTGGCTGGAGTAAAAAAAAAAATAGTTACAATAAATAGGAATGCAGGTAGTAGGTTGACTGAAGGAGTGATTGTTCCAACTCTCTTGTATTAATTATTATTTTGTAAGAATCACTGAGGAATAAACATGCAAAATTAGGATTTAAGAGCAGGATATGAGCAATCTGATGGAGAAATGGATAAAGAATCCTTCCTCCATAAGCCATGCGTGTTGTAAAAGGCGATTAAAATGTCGGGAACAAGGGGCTAGTAACCCTTTCTCCTGTATAATTACTAAATATAAAAAGAAAAAAAACTATGAAAGTGTTCTTTCATTTTTGGGTCACCCTGCCTCAGTGAGAAATGGCTGGCGAGTTTAAAAAAAAAAAAGAAGAGCAATCCGAGAAAAATGTGTAAAAGAGGATTGAGTGATATATAGAATGCAAAAACAAGTGACTCACAATGTTGAGAAGTATGCTCTTGATTATAGTGCTTCCCCCACTATGAAAGTGCATAATACAAGTAATGATAAGTGGCAAAAACAAACACGAAAGTTATCCCTCCTTGCTTTTGTTTGATCAAACCTGGTTACTTCTCATTCCCCAGGCACTATATGACTCTTACGAGTTCAGTGCTTTCCCTTCAATATAATAATGAGGGCCAGAGAAGGAAATGTTAATAGATATGGTGAGCGTGCAAATACATCCTATGCAAATGAAGTGCCAATGACCATGAATTTGTGGAAGCCATTTGTTAGGAGGGAATGAATGGTAATTTATTTTATGACAAGCCATGTATATTACTTGACACTTAGTAAATATACATGGCTGAAATACTAGCATAGATATTTTACAAGTGTGATAGTTCTAGTGTTGTGGTGCTGAAGTGTGTATAACAGCTTGGACGTTTTGATCTAAATCTTTAACCATCTTATCTATAAATTTAAATTTCTTGGCAGATATTTATCTTCCCTACAAAAATGGTAAATAGGGCAATGGTGGTGGTGATATTCACAAAATGTTTTTGCCTAAGTATGTTTTATGGAAATGTATTTTCTTATATAACCTTTCTGAAAATTATGGTAAGATGAAACTGACCCTGAGTAGCCTTCAGGCAACTGTATCTTAAATTATTTGGCTTGTTCTATATTCCATATACCAAACACTCTGAGCCACCTACACACTCTCTGTATCTTAAAAGACAAAATCAGTAATCTTCTCCAGATGTCAAAACTATCATTTGTACACCAAGTTACCTTTTGCCATATCTAAAGAATTGCACTGTGAGGTTCAAAGCTAGAAGTTATACCGACTTTGACAGGAAGACAAAATTAATTGTACACACAACTGTGGTGGTTTGTCAGGAAATGGGGCAACTGTTTCCTGACATGGGTCTTGAAGTCATATTATGACCTGTTAATTGAAGTTTTGATGATATGACACACTTACTGAAGGACCAGTAAGCCTGTGAATATTGTGTGAAGATACAATGAATACTGTTAGTCCTTAAAAATGAGAATTTCAAAACACCATTGACTATAATACCAGGGGCCAAACTGCTGTACCTGCATTGCAAGTCCACAACTGTAGACTTGTCATTGCAAAGGACACCAGGTTGGTCCCTTGTACATACTTGTGTAACAAGTACCGGGGATGCAAGCTTGGGTTTTCATACTACTATTGACCATAACAGTAGTTTTCACTTACCTATACTGACTGTAGAATACATTTTCTGGCACCAATTAGCCTTGCCCATAGCCAACCATTGTAACTACCAATTGAGTATGATAGCTTAGTCTAAGGTGTTGACATGCCTGACCAAACCTGTACATGACCATATAGACACCGTAATGATGTGACATTTGCTTTAGTCGCCCTTCTCACAGATGGTCCAACTTTTGCTGTAGATTCTGTGGTTTCTAAACCAACAATGATTTTCTTTATCAATAATAACCCCCATTCACTGAGCTAATATCCTTTCTTTAATACCTCCATTTCACACCCCCACCATTTATTTACTCACATGCCACGAGATGATGTATGATTGTTATGGGTTTAGCACTTTCTGTGAATAATTCAAATAGTATACACAACATTACTTCTTTATGAAAATATTTCATCTTTTTCAGGTCACCCTGCCTCAGTGGGAGATGGCTAGTGCTTAAAAAAAAAAAAATGCTTAACAGCTGACCATGGGATGACGTAACTTCTCATGGGTCATAAATGCAAAGTACAGTAAACCCTGGATATAATGAACTAATAGAATATAAAAAAAATAGCAAAATGAAAAGCACTTATGTACTCTACTGTATACCTAATATAGTACTGTACACAATAAACACTGAAAATAGTTAAAAAAAACAATTTACCCAGTGAATTTTGCCCATGTTAAAAGTACATTATATCAAGGGATTGTTGTATTACTGAGTGAAGTCAACAATGGCACATTTTAATAGTCAAAAAATGTTCTGTCAGCAGCACTTTACATGCCCTAGTTTTATCTTTCAGTAGCAACCCCAGTACTGTAGTGGTGGTGTCTTGATTCACTGTGTACACAGCTTTTTCATAAATCTAAAACCCACAGATTCATATCTGCTTTTAAAGCAGAGAATACTAGCATAGTAATGATAATGACACCACTTTATATAAACAGATCTCTACTGTATTCAAACTCCCCAAACACTCAATTTTTCAATGTTCTTGTCAGCATTACCAATATTGAAAGCTATGGAAGGACTACCGCAGTCCATTCATTTGAAGTTATGAATGTACCAGAGTGGTTGCAGGACATGGAGGGAATCACAATGGTTATACCCAATATCCAAAACATCTGTTTCTATTATCCAGTTAGCTAATATGTAACATTTATATTTTATTCATGAGCTACAATGCAGTCTCAGGTCAGATTCTATCACTTCATAAATGGCTTTACTAAATACAATGGTACCTTGACATACGAGCAGCTCCCAACTCAAACAATTATGTAAGTGTATTTCTGTAAGTGCTTTTGTAAGTGTATTTTTGGGGGTCTGAAACGGATTAATCTAATTCACATTATTCCTTATGGGAACAAATTCGTTCGGTATTGGCACTCGAACAGCCTTCTGAAAAGAATTAAACTCGTAACTCGAGGTACCACTGTATAGCCTATTACAGAATATATTTATCTTAACATTGTTGTTTATCACAAATGCAATTCTTACAAAGCAGGCAGACACCTGGAGAAAAGAACTTGCCTCAATATATGTGGATTTAAAAAAAAAAGATCAGTAACCCAGATCATCATTTTACATCAGATTCTATAAAAGATATCACCACAGGATCTGAAAAATTAGATATTATGAAAATAAAAAATCCTGTATATAGTATCTGCAAAAAAATTAATACAAATAAACATTGTCAACTGTTAAGAAACTTTTCATGACAGTTTTTTGGAAAGAGCTTCAGAGTTTAATTGAAACAGTAAGAATAACTGACCAAGTTAGACATGCATGAAATGACACTGCTTTTGCAATGCAAGAATTTGTTTTCAAATAACTTTAATGTCTAACTTTATATCCAAATCATATTTTCCAATGTTTTGTCTTACCATATTACAAAAGTGTCTAAAATTAAATGTGTACTACCTTCTTGTTAGACTAAAAAATTTACAGGGAGTTACTCTTTAGATTCCAATACTGGTTCACATATTCTACTCACACTGCAACTCATTAATGTCACTATAGATCCCATGAGAAGAGATGGTGTTTAACAAGCATGTCACGCACACCTTCTCGCAACGGTCGCTGGTCCTGGTTTGGGGGTGGTGGTAGTTCCCAATCTGGATTTAGAGTAAATGGGAATTGAGCCAACACTCTAAGTTCACATTTGATCTGCACCCAGCCTGGCGATCTGAGGAAGGACCATGGTTGATACCAGCGTTCCACCACATCTGCACTTGAACACAACACCTCCAGCCACAGGTGCAGAACCTGCAGATAATAAGCGACATGTACAAAATCTATTTCACACAAATCATCCCTCAAGGGGAAGTCTTGATGCTGGTGAAAGGCTGTTGAGTCAAGAAATTGAAATTACCCTCCTTTTCCTTAGATCACACCTGGTCACCTTTCATCACCCATCAATGCATGACAGCCTAATGGAAATTTAAAATTACACTATATGAACAATTATGCTTAACCATATTTGTCTGAATGAATTAAGTTGAAGACAGTTTGCTGTACAGTACTGTATAATAAAATAAAGATCCTTGGCTTATCAATCACAGAAAGTGAAATTAAATATATAAAAAAAATGATTTCATCTGTTTTAATTAAAGTAAAACAAAATTAGGACTAATGCTAAAAATACTCGGTATAATCTTAATCATACTCACTTGTTCATTGAGTCCCAGACACGTTAAAGAGCGTAGTTTAACATCCATCTGTGCATGTACAGCATCATGACTCATGTTGATGGCTTGAACACATCTGTAGAGAAGCTGTTAAAAAAAGTACAACCTTATTAGGTCTCGCTACCAGATATGGGAAAGTATCACTTTTACCAATCTAAAAGCACCCCCTGCAAGCGAAGGAGGTGACTTGATGCTGGTGAGAACATTCTGAGCCAAGGAATTGGAGGCATCTTTCCCTTCCTTGGATTAAATCTAATTACTACTCATTCCTCAGATTCTGTACAACTCTTACAGGTTTGACTTTTCCTTGTAAATAAAAAATAAAATAGAGAGCAACTTCACACATCTCAGCTAACACTTCCTGCTTGCATATTGCCTCACTTTACCCACTTCTCTCCTGTCCCTTTCCCATACCTATGCATGATTTCTCAATTTTGTCCTCATCCACATCACTGCCATTTTTTTTATTCAGTGGTCTTCGGTATACGTCCGCTTTGGAATAAGTCCAACTTGGTATGTCCTGTTTGGACGTGAAAATTTTTGCTCGGTATACGACCTTTGTTTGGAATACAACTTGCGTGCTAGAACTTGTATGGGTCAAAATGAGTCACGACACCGCGCGCTACCCTTGTTTATCTCTCTTGAGACAAAGTCATGACTGCCCACTAGCGTCAGTATGCTCGTCGCTACCATTCAGTGAACAACCCGTGATTTTGTGTTTTTTCGTTTAAATTTTTAGTAAATTCATTAACCATGAGTTCAAAGAAAGTTAATGAGAAGAGCCAAGCAACGAAGAAAATGGTTAGGATCACCATGGAGGTGAAAAAAGAGATTGTTGAAAAGTACGAAGGTGGCATGCGTATTTGGGACTTGGCGGCTGCTGCATACCGCATGTAGAGAACAACGGTATCTACGACTGTGAAAAAAAAGATGTTATTAAATCGGCTAACATTGTGAAGGGGGTGAAATTGATTACCAAACAAAGATCAGGGACATTAGAGCATGTTGAAAAATTGCTTTTGATCTGGATAACAGAAAAACAGTGTGCTGGCAATAGCGTATCAGAGGCAATGATTTGCGAAAAGGCAAAACTGATGCATGCTGATCTTTTGAAAAATAAGGCAGGAATGAGCCAAGAAAGTGAAGTGTTTAAAGCCAGCCATGGCTGGTTTGATAATTTTAAGAAGAGGACTGGCATTCACAGTGTTGTGAGGCATGAGAGGGAGCCAGTGCTGATAAAGATGCCGCCAATGATTTTGTTACAGAGTTTGGGGAATTTGTTGTTCCCAAACAAGTTTTTAATTGTGACGAAACAGGCCTGTTTTGGAAGAAAATGCCTAATAGGACCTATATTACACAAGAGGAGAAGGCATTACCAGGACACAAGCCAATGAAGGATAGGTTAACTCTCTTGGTCTGTGCCAATGCAAGTGAGGATTGCAAACTGAAGCCTCTACTGATCTACCACTCTGAAAACCTGAGGACCTTTAAAAAACATGACGTGCAGAAAACTCGGTTACCTGTGATGTGGAGGTCAAACAGCAAGGCTTGGGTAACCAGAGAATATTTCAGCGAATGGTTTAATGCTGTTTGGGCCAAGTGTAAAAAGTTATTTAGAGATAAACCTGCCTCTGAAGGCCCTCCTCATAATGGACAATGCTCCAGCTCACTCTCCAAGCTTGCAGGACTATACTGCTGGAGTTTGACTTCATCACTGTAAAATTTCTCCCCCCTAACACAACTCCTCTCATTCAGCTCATGGATCAGCAGGTCATCAGTAATTTCAAGAAACTCTACACTAAAGCACTATTCCAGAAGTGCTTTGAAGTGACCTCTGACACAGAGTTAACCCTGAAAGAGTTTTGGAAAGATCACTTTACTATTGCCCATTGCATAACTCTCAATGACAAAGCCTGGCAGGAAGTTTCATACAGAACAATGAACTGTGCTTGGAGGAATTTGTGGCAGAAGCAGTGGCTGAAAGGGACTTTGAGGCTGTGTCTATAGTGGAGGATATTGTCTCTCTGGGCAGGTCCATGGATCTGGATGTGAGTGATGGTGATGTGGAGGAGTTAGCGGAGGGGCACAGGGAAGAGCTGACTACTGAGGAGCTGCAGGAACTTGAGAAGGAGAAGCACAAGACTAAGATGGATGCACTCTCTTCAGGTTCAGAAGAGGAGATAGAGGAAGCCCCTACTTTATTAATCAAGGAAATCTTTGCCAAATGGATGGACATCAAAAACTTTGCAGAGAAGTACCACCCCAACAAAGCCCAAATAAGCAGTAATATCATTGTCTGGAATGACCAGACAACGTCACATTTCCGAAACATCCTGAGAAGGCAGAAGCAAATTCTTTGGACAGATTTTTAGTAAAAGTCAAACCTGGTGAGCTTCAACCAGGTCCAAATAGAGAAAAGAGACAGAAAAGAGAAGGGGCCTCTCCTTCCAAACAATAACATTTTTCCTCCTCCCTTCTCAGCACTATCCTAGTAGGCACTCGACTCTTTTCAGCAAAGTAAAGCGAGGTTAAATTTGCATTTATTTTATCTAATTCTTTTGTATTTATGTATGTATTTTAGTATTAAGCAGTGTTTAAATTATTTTATACAACCCCATCAATGTATAATATGCCAATAACAAAAAGATTTTTTTTTCATGGGAACAAATTAATCATTTTCCCTATATTTCTTATGGGAAAATTTGTTTGGTATACGTCCTGTTTTGTATAAGTCCAAGGTCCTGGAATGGATTAAAGACGTATACCGAGGTACCACTGTATTTATGATATTTACTTGTCTATTTACCATATATGTTTTTAACTGAAATGGCCAGAAAAGATGCTTTAAAGTTTAAAGATAAAAAAGACAGCAATGATTAAATAAATCTATCTATTCTTTTATTTCAGGAATGTCTTGCTACTTCTATTTACACTTAGGTTACATTACACATGCATGTAGAAACATATATATATATATATCACACACCCTTCTGGATTTTCTTCTATTTTCTTAATAGTTCTTGTTCTTTATTTCCTTCTATCTACATGGGGAAGTGGAAAAGAACTTCCTCTGTAAGCCATGTGTGTCATAGGAGGCGATTAAACTGCTGTGAGCAGTATAAATTACTAAATGTTACAGGAAAAACTTTTTTTTTCTTTTTAGATCACCATGCCTCAGTGGGATACGACCAGTGCGTTGAAAAAAGTATTCTTTTGTCTGTCTTGCAATGCCTTGTTTATCCCAGTTTCCCAAAGAGTTCTGCACTAACGGTGGCAGGGGCAGAAAAATTTCTAGTAAGCTCTTAACAATTTTGCCCTGTTTACCAACATGGGACCTACCCTATATCTAATCCTCCTTTTTCCATCTATGAAGTAAGTTCTCCACCCATCATCCTAACCCCTGTACTGTATTCCTACAATTTTTTCTTACAATTATTAACATTATTCCTTCTCAGATATCCAAATCAATGTCTTTCTCTCTTTGCAGTTTCACCTACTTGAACATGGCTATGTGCTCATGTTTCCCCAGCAAATGTATTTTTATATAGGAAATTTAAAAAACATGCATTGAAGATTTATCTCATTCCTTGACAGACTCCCACAGGTCAGGACTGTAAGACACAGAGCTGCACAATCCTTTCTTTTCTAAATACTAACAATTTTACTAATCGTATGGCTTCCTATGGATCAAACCCCTTTCCTATCTATATTTATATTGTGTGACAAAAATATTCATGCCCTTCATGGCCCCAAAATCTAATCTGGTTAGTACTGTACTTAACATGGTAACAAAACCTGAGATACAGTACTAAGATTGAAATGTTTCTCTTTGTACCACTTAGTAATGACAATGATTTAATTTTAGTTACTTCTTCCAACATGCATGGCTTACAGAGGAGGGATTTTTCTCCACTTCCCCATGGAGCTATACTGTATATATTGTTACGCCTGGTCATCTTCCACATGACTGAGCCGATATCACTTAATATCATATTGCGAACTTCCTTATTAAATGCTAAAATAAGCAAGTCCGACTATATAATATTATCTGGGGCTTCATATAAAGTTACCAAATGGAATCATGTAAATTAATGTACGTAGTAAAATTATTTTCTAGGTAGTAGGTTGGTAGACAGCAACCACCCAGGGAGGTACTACCGTCTTGCCAAATGAGTGTAAAACGGAAGCCTGTAATTGTTTTACATGATGGTAGGATTGCTGGTGTCTTTTGTCTGTCTCATAAACATGCAAGATTTCAGGCATGTCTTGTTACTTCTACTTACACTTAGGTCACATTACACATTCATGTACAAGCATATATATACACACCCCTCTGGGTTTTCTTCTATTTTCTTACTAGTTCTTGTTCTTATTTCCTCTTATCTCCATGGGGAAGTGGAACAGAATTCTTCCTCCGTAAGCCATGCGTGTCGTAAGAGTCGACTAAAATGCCGGGAGCAAGGGGCTAGTAACCCCTTCTCCTGTATACATTACTAAAGTTAAAAAGAGAAACTTTTGTTTTTCTCTTTGGGCCACCCCGCCTTGGTGGGAAGCGGCCGATTTGTTGAAAGAAAGAAGAAAGAAGTAAAATTATTTAGTGTATTAGGTTAGGTGTAACAGTGCGAGATGCGAAGCACTTGTATAACAACCAGTGTCTGGTTACCCGAGCTATCTAAGCGTACGTCACGTGACCTACATTATGTCAGGTCACCCCTCCCCCACTACTGGCAGTAGCAGCTCATTTTCAACCCAAGGTACATCTTGGGTACTCTCTGTTGTAACAGAGCTTCATTCCTTTGATAAATGCGTTAAAGGTGCTCAAAGTGGACATACGTGTATCTTACATCCCGTTGAATTACTTTGATAAATACCCAGGCGGTCTGAAGAACCCTGTGAGGTTATGTTGAAACTCATTACGTAGTGTGAATGTTGAAATTACATTAAGGTCAACTGTATAGTTCTCTCTAAATTTTGCACTCTTAAGGTACGAGAGAAAGACTAATATTTTATTATTGATATGTTTCTAAGAAACAATATGACAATTAAAAGGTCTTTGAATTTTTTACTTGTGATTTTTGATTCCCTAAGAAAAGAAGCAATGAGAAATTCTTTGCATTATTGCACCTAGACCTCTCTTTCAGTGAGTAAGGAGGATAGATGGGCAATATTTTTTCTTAATAGTGTAGCTCCATGGGGAAGTGGAGAAGAATCCTTCCTCCGTAAACCATGCATGTCAGAAGAGGCGAGTAAAATGCCAAGAGCAAGGGGCAAGTAACCCATTCTCCTGTATAAATTACTATATGTAAAAAGAAAAACTTGCATTTCTTCTTTTTTTGGGTCACCTTGCTTCAGAGGCAGACAGCCAGTGTACAGTACAATTTTGGCACTTTTTTAAATAACTTTTAGGGTAAGGGCACCTTGATGCTGGTGGAGGGCTCTTAGTCTAAGGACCTATAGCTACCCTACCCTTCTTTGGATCACACCTGAGTCCCTCCCATTCCCCATATTACTGGGGTGACCTTACATAAAGTTTTTCCTGTACATTAGAAAACTACAAGAGTATTAGATGTTCACTAGACCTCTTCTGGAGTTAAAACTTTGCCATCTTCATCTAGTCGAAATGTGCGGCAGAGAACCAAGCGGGAGTAAACAGAAGAAAAATCTCGCTCCACTTCTCTAGCTGCTGATTCTTCAATAAAGAGCCATGGGTGACATGGACCACCTGAAACAAAAAATATTTTTCAACAATTAACTCGTAAAAAACAGACACAGACTGTTATGTGTACAGTAGGTCTTGCATGATTTGAATGGCTAAAACCAAATTCATGAGCACATGAAAGTACAGTGTAAAGTGTAAAATGTAATTTTAAATTCAGTATTTGTCAACAGGAAATACAAAAGCATCAAAAAATCAAAACAGAAGTTTAACATGGAAAATTAAAATTCTTGACATGTTCTTCAAAAAGTCATAAAGGAGACAAATGTAAGCAAGAAACAAATTATGTTAGTTTTAAAAAAAGTGCTGCAGTAAAGACAAGACAAATTTTATTTCATTGCAAGTTTACATCGAGATTTTGTAATTACAAAAATGAACTGCAGTGCAAAGAGCCGCTATCATGCCATGGCATTATGGGCAGACTAAATTTAATGGCTTACAGACTATACTTAGTACTAGGGCCACCCCGCCTTGGTAGGAAACGGCCGATTTGTTGAAAGAAGAAAGAAAGAAAGAAGAAAACAACATTTAGCATTGTTGAAAATAGTTTACAGTATGAGAATGCTACAATTTGGTGTAAGGTAGTATTATTTTGGGCAGGTATTTATACTACAATGTAGTATTAACTAATGTATGAACTTTGGGTATCTAGTCTTGAAGTTTTTAGATTTAGGTAATTGGGAGATTTTTTGGTTAAATTGAGTATAGTTTAGGGTGAGTATGTAGGTGGTTTTTGAGAAGAGTCTTAAATTGATGTTCAGACTGGGTTACTTTAGTATTTACTGGTAATGAATTCCAAATTTTGGGGCCGTTTATGTGCATAGAATTTTTACAAGGGGTACATCAAAATGTGATGTGTGTCTTGTGTTATGGTCGTGTGTCCTGTTAAGGTTGGTGAGAAGTTTGAGTGGAGGGTTTACATTTGAGTGTAGTGTTCTATGTATGTAGTAGGCACAAGAATAAGTGTGGATGTTCTTTATGGTGAGTAGTTTTAGACTTTTGAATATTGGTGGAGTATGCTGTCTGTGGTGGGAATTTGTTATTCTGACTGCAGGCTTTTGTTGGGTTATAAGTAGTCTTAGGTGATTTAATGTTGTTGATTCCCATGCACAAATTCCATAGGTGAGATAAGGGTAGATGAGTGAATGATACAGTGCAAGGAAAGCTGATTGTGGCACATAGCAATGTATCTTTGATAGTATGCCTACTGTCTGAGATTTTCTTGGAAATTTGTTGTACAGTGGTCCCTCGGTTTTCGTGCATCTCCAAACTCGAACATTTATGTAAGTGTATTTTCGTAAGTGCTGTTGCAAGTGTATTTTTGGGGGTCTGAAATAGACTAACCTACGTGACATTATTTCTTAAGGAAGTAAATTCATTCGGTAATGGCACCTGAGCAGCATTCTGGAACGAATTTTCGGCGAAAACCGAGGGACCACTGTATGTGTGTTTGGAATTTGAGGCTACTGTCAAGGTGGATTCCCAGGAATTTTCCCTCTGAGTCTTGTGATGGGTGATCTGTTGAGCTTTATGTTAAGTGGAACATTTGTAGCTCTGTTTCCAAACTGAATGAAATAGGTTTTGTCAGTATTGAGAGTAAGATTATTAGTCATTATCCAGGTAGATATTTTCTGCAATTCAGCATTAACAGTGTTGGCCAGTATGACTGGGTTTGGGTGAGAGAAGACTTATGTAGTGTCATCTGCAAATAATATGGGTTTGAGTAGTTGTGATGCATTCGGTAGGTCATTGATGTAAATGAGAAAGAGGAGTGGGCCAAGGACACTTCCGTGTGTGACACAGACTGTAATTTGTTGTGTGGAAGAGTTAGCTCCATTTGTGTACACGTATTGGCTTCTGTTACTAAGGTATGACTAAGTAGTTGAGTGAGGGCCCTCTTATACCATAGTGAGTTAATTTAATGTGCAGTAAATCATGGTCGACTGTATCAAAAGCTTTACGTAAATCAATGAAGATTCCCAGCGGGACTTCTTTCTTCTCGAGAGCGGTGTATATTAGTTCTAGCATGTGCATAATAGCATCATTTGTGCTTTCATTAGTTCTGAATCCAAACTGACAGGGGTGGAGTATGTTGTGTGAGACGAGGTAGGAATAGATTTTAGAGAGCAGAGGTAAGTTAGATATTGGTCTATAGTTATTCAAGTCTGCTTGATCACCTCCTTTGTGGATCGGGGTGACCCTAGCTATTTTGAGAATTGATGGGAAGGTGGAGGATTCGATGGATTTGTTGAGTGTTGCAATAATTGGTGACAGTACTTGAGAAGCTTTTTTGTACATAAAAGGTGGTAAGCTGTTTATATCTCCTGCCTTGCTTTTAAGGGTGCTGATGATGAGCGAGACTTCTATTGGGTTCTATAATGAGGCAAATGGAAAAAATAACTAGGACAACATACAACATAATTGTTTTAAATTGTTATCTCACTCAATTAGTTGCATTGCTACAATTAATTGATATGTTCAACTTATATTCAAACTTTATAACTTAGATATGCAATTATACTTATTTTATAAATTGTCAACCATAACTTTTTACCATGTAGTCTAGAATATAGTAGTCTTAAGAATGCCCGCAATGCACAGCATATTAGGGGCTTTTGGCATGTACATCTCATTAAGAACTATATCTTGTCTACCATGTATCACTGTACCATGTCTCAATAAAGTATTATTATTATTATTATTATTATTATTATTATTATTATTATTATAATGACTACAGTAAGTACAGTGGTACCTCGGTTTACGATATTTTTTCATTCCAGAATGCTGTTCAAGTGCCATTACCAAACGAATTTATCCCCATAAGGAATAATGTAAAACAGACTAGTCCTTTTAGATCCCCAGAAATACACTTACAAAAGCATTTAAAAATATACTTACATAAAGGCGATTGGGACCATCGTAAACCGGGGTACCACTGTATACAGTGGTCCCTCGGTTTTCGTGCATCAAACTCGAACATTTATGTAAGTGTATTTTCGTAAGTGCTGTTGCAAGTGTATTTTTGGGTGTCTGAAATAGACTAACCTACGTGATATTATTTCTTAAGGAAGTAAATTCGTTTGGTAATGGCACTTGAGCAGCATTCTGGAACGAATTTTCGGCAAAAACTGAGGGACCACTGTATATGAATACCCTTCAACAAGGGTGCCTTATTGCTGGTGAATGACCCTTGATTCAAGGAATGAGAGCTACCCTCCCATTCCTTGGATCAGACCTGATTACATTCCATTCTTCAGGCAGAGTATGTCTCCTGCGAATTTTAGTGTTTCCCCATGAACACAATAATAACACAGGTAGCACTGTATAAATGAATACAGTGGTACCTCGAGTTACGATATTTTTTCGTTCGAGAATGCTGTTCAAGTGCCATTACCAAACGAATTTATCCCCATAAGGAATAATGTAAAATAGACTAGTCCTTTTACACCCCCAAAAATATACCTACAAAAGCATTTAAAAAAATAAACTTACATAAAAGGGCGATTTTGGGGACCATCGTAACTCGAGGTACCACTGTACTTGTCTAAGAGTTTAGAAATGCTGTGCTATATTGTGGTAGTGTGTGGCAAGTTTTTGGGTGCATTAACAGAAAATAAACTAAATAAATCTAATAAGAAATCTAGAAAATTATGATAAAATGTAAAAAAAAAAAAAAAAAAAATCTTATAAATGTAAGAGATAAAGTAATGGCAAGTTAAGAGGCAGGACCAAGAGCTGGAGCTTCCCAACTCTACAGACTTAAATAGTTAATCACAAGACAAGAATAAAACAAATATAACAGTAGTAAATAAGACAATCTGTTCAAATATGTAGTAAAGTTTTAAAAATAAATTTCAAATGCTTAAGAGAAATTATCAAAAGTAGAATGTTCATAGAAGGCAGTGATACTGTATATGTAGATATAGTTCATAAAGTCTAATAACAATCATAAAATGCAGATTTATCTGACAGGGAAGCTGTGATTTCGTGTATAGAGCAAGGAGGAATAACATCTTGTAGGAGTGAGGAAGAGCCAGTTGTGAGTGTGGGGTAAGTTCGTGAGGCAGTGGGTAGAATGAAAGGGGGTAAGGCAGTTGGGATTGATGGGATAAAGATAGAAATGTTAAAAGCAGGTGGGGATATAGTTTTGGAGTGGTTGGTGCTATTATTTAATTAATAAATGTATGGAAGAGGGTTAGGTACCTAGGGATTGGAAGAGAGCATGCATAGTTCCTTTGTATAAAGGCAAAGGGGACAAAAGAGAGTGCAAAAATTATAGGGGAATAAGTATGTTGAGTATACCTGGTAAAATGAATGGTAGAGTTATTATTGAAAGAATTAAGAGTAAGATGGAGAGCAGGATATCAGATGAACAAGGGGGCTTTAGAAAAGGTAGGGGGTGTGTAGAAGAAATGTTTACAGTGAAACATAGGTGAACAGTATTTAGATAAGGGTAAAGAGGTTTTTGTGGCATTTATGGATTTGGAAAAGGCATATGATAGGGTGGATAGGGGGGCAATGTGGCAGATGTTGCAGGTGTATGGAATAGGAGGTAGGTTACTGAAAGCAGTGAAGAGTTTTTATGAGGATAGTGAGGCTCAGGTTGGAGTTTGTAGGAGAGAGAGGGAGATTATTTCCCAGTAAAAGTAGACCTTGGACAAGGATGTGTGATGTCACCATGGTTGTACAATATATTTATAGATGGGGTTGTAAGAGAAGTGAATGCGAGGGTCTTGGCAAGAGGTGTGGGGTTAAAAGATAAAGAATCAAATACAAAGTGGGAGTTGTCACAGTTGCTTTTTGCTGATGACACTGCTTTTGGGAGATTCTGAAGAGAAGTTGCAGAGGTTGGTGGATGAATTTGGTAGGGTATGTAAAAGAAGAAAATTGAAAGTGAATATAGGAAAGAGTAAGGTGATGAGGATAACAAAAAGATTAGGTAACAAAAGATTGGATATCAGATTGGAGGGAGAGAGTATGGAGGAGGTGAATGTATTCAGATATTTAGGAGTGGACGTGTCAGCAGATGGGTCTATGAAGGATGAGGTGAATCATAGAATTGATGAGGGGAAAAGGGTGAGTGGTGCACTTCAGAGTCTGTGGAGACAAAGAACTTTGTCAATGGAAGTAAAGAGGGTAATGTATGAGAGTATAGTTATACCAACACTCTTATATGGGTGTAAAGCATGGGTGATGAATGTTGCAAAGAGGAGAAGGCTGGAGGCAGTGGAGATGTCATGTCTGAGGTTAATGTGTGGTGTGAATATAATGCAGAGAATTCGTAGTTTGGAAATTAGGAGGAGGTGCAGGATTACTAAAACTATTATCCAGAGGGTTGAGGAGGGGTTGTTGAGGTGGTTTGGACATGTAGAGAGAATGGAACGAAACAGAATGACTTCGAAGTGTATAAATCTGTAGTGGAGGGAAGGCGGGGTAGGGGTTGGCCTAGGAAAGGTTGGAGGGAGGGGTAAAGGAGGTTTTGTGTGTGAGGGGATTGGACTTCCAGCAAGCATGCATGAGCGTATTTGATAGGAGTGAATGGAGACAAATGGTTTTTAATACTTGACGTGCTGTTGGAGTGTGAGCAAAGTAACATTTATGAAGGGATTCAGGGAAACCGGCATGCCAGACTTGAGTCCTGGAGATGGGAAGTATAGTGTCTGCACTCTGAAGGAGGGGTGTTAATGTTGCAGTTTTATAACTGTAGTGTAAAGCACCCCTCTGGCAAGACAGTGATGGAGTGAATGATGATGAAAGTTTTTCTTTTTCGGGCCACCCTGCCTTTGTGGGAATAGGCCGATGTGTTAATAATGTTAATAAAAATTTATCTGACAAGTTTCCAAAATTTTTAGGAACTTTTAAAAATACAAAGACCACACATATTCAATATGCAACTGCAAACATTAAAAACAAACTAACCTAGGAGAGAGGTTTGACGCATTCCATGCTGAAGAATTGCTTTTAACGCCGGGCACAGAGTTCCTCTCACTAGATCTGTCACTATGGCGTTGATGGCATCATCTCCAGCACGGCTATACTCTTTACTGCGCTCATCCAAAACCTCAACAAACTTAGCCGGAAACCACCCTTCAATGAAGAGCAAAGTACACTATTCTAAGTTGAGGTTTGGAGGGTCATTTCAACTGCAATGTATACATGCATTTCTTGTATGACTGCTATTGAATGAATGATGGTGAATGCATTTTCTTCTTTGGGGTCACCCACCTTGGTGGAAAATGGCCAATGTGGTGGTTAAAAAAAATGTAATTTTACAAAAAGAAATTTAACCCTTAAACTGTCCAAACAGATCAACGTTCACTGCACAGCGCTCCGAATATGTATTTAAAAAAATATATAAAATTTTTTTTTTAAATTAAAGAGGGCAATTTTCTGTTACAAAACCAAAAAAAAAAAAAATTTTAGGACCAGTACTTACCGAGGTATAACACCACGAAGTTGGGGCTGGATGCTCACCTGACAGCAACATAGAGTCCTGCCACTTGCAGAAGTGTTGCCGATATACCTTTTTTTTCTCTTTTTTATTATAATTTATATAATTTTTGTTCTGATAATTACAATTTATAATAGTTCTTGTGATTTCATAGCCAATCTTTGTTCTGACACTAATATTAGGTACTGAAATACCTGTAGTACTCAAATAGTCACAATCACAATGACAGGTGAATATTTTCACCTGCCTTGGTCATTTACTATTGTCTAGAAATATATACAAAGTACAGTGGACCTCGGTTAAGAAAATTCATTGCAGAAGCTGCTCATGCCATTACACAATTACGTCCTTAAGAAATAATGTCATGAGGTTCTATTTCAGACCCCAAACTACACTTCCACAAGAACTTACAAATTATCTTCATAATTGACGATTCGGGATTCGTTAACGAGGGTCCACTGATTATAGTCTCAGCAATATTTTAGACAGGCTGGAGTATATATGAAACTTCTTGAAGCATGGTGTTTATGACAAGTCACTAAACTGCTGACAAGGTAAGCAGTGGAGTGACACTTGATGATAAAGCACTGCTGCAGGGAACCCTGGCTTTACTTGTTTTCACTGTTACACACAAACATGTACAGTGGACCCTCGATTTTCGTTTATCTCCAAACTCGAACAATTACGTAAATGTATTTTTGTAAGAGCTTTTTTAAGTGTATTTTTGGGGTTCTAAAACGACTAATCTAATTTACATTTGTCCTTATGGGAACAAATTTGTTCGGTAATGGCACTCAAACAGCATTCTGGAAAGAATTTTCAACGAAAACCGAGGGTCCACTGTATGTCGGTCTGTGTCTGTCTGTCTGTCTAGCTCTGCTTATCTGTCTTTCTGTCTGCCTGTGTGTCTCGGTCTTTCTGTCTACCTGTGTATGTCTGTCTGTGCCTGTGTGTCTTTCCGTCTGCTTGTCTCTCAGTCTCAGAGAGCAGTTCGTAAACCAATAGTTATTACACACGATGCAGAAGTGACAATGCGTATTACTTGCCAGTCATACTTATTATGTTATATATCTACAAGCTCTGTAGTATAGCACTTTGCCTGGAATTTTTGGGTTATCCTAGGTAATTTACACTATGTATAATAACTGTACTTGTGTGTACATGTGAGAGACACAGACAGAGATATAGACAGATAGAATATAGACAGATAGACAGATATAGACAGATAGATACAGATACAGACAGACCGCCAAAGCCAGCTGGCCAGCCTGCTGAATACGTATTACATGTTCCAGAATCGTTTCTCTTTACTTAGGGCATAGGTTATAGGACATTCTGGCAGGATGACACTACCAATGGTATCAAAAATGAAAGGATGTTGCACAAATGTTACACATGGATTATTATCGAGGTTTTTTATATTTCCTCGACCACTTGTGGCCACATCCATCACTTTCCTCTTAAAAGGGAAGTGTTAATACGACATGACATCAGTGAATCTCTGGTGTTTGCCACGCTATTTGCTCTAGTTGGCGCTCAATCGAACTGGTGCTCCCACAAGGTACTAAGTGGT
>WNWK01018595.1:0-39572 GCA_009830355.1 Cherax destructor
TTCAAAATTTAACCTGAGATTCTAAAACACTGCAGCAAGCCATGTGCTCAGTAACACCCCACGCTAATTCCCAGACAGCTTTGGGCAGGATGACCTCACGTGACCACTGACCTCACTGACTCTCTCTTATTACTGGCTTTTGAAAGCACGAATTGTTAAATCGATTTAAATTCTTTAGACTCAAAGTAGAATATTTAGTTAAGCAAGAAAACATAAACAGACATTCTGGCTGGCTGGAGACTGTTCCTGATCTGACACCTTTGTTATGACACCATTACTTTCACTTTCTTTAATGTTATTTTATACTTATTACTTGTGAACTTCACAATTATTTTCAGAGTTATTGCATCAATGTATTTACTCTGGGCATTTTTTGGAGGAACGATCTTTGTTTTAATTGTTAGCTTGCAAGTTTTAGGCAAGTTGCACGATCATCATCCTGGGGATGGTATACCACAGTACAGTACTGGGACCAGGCATCCTGGGGATGGTATACCACAGTACAGTACTGGGACCAGGCATCCTGGGGATGGTATACCATACTAGGACTAGGTATCTTGTGAATGGTATACCACAGTACTAGTCCTGGCATCCTGGGGATTTATACCACGGTACACTACTAGTACCAGGCACCCCTGAGTATGGTATACCACAGTACGCTACTAGTACCAGGCATCCTGGGGATAGTATGCCACAGTACAATACTAGGACCAGGCATCCTGGGGATGGTATCCACAGTACAATACTAGGACCAGGCATCCTGGGGATGGTATACCACAGTACAATACTGGACCAGGCATCCTGGGGATGGTATACCACAGTACAATACTAGGACCAGGCATCCTGGGGATGAAATTAAGACACATGTGCAACATCTGGGTATCTTTATAGTAAACGTTTCGCCATCCAGTGGCTTTATCAATGCAAAACATCATGGAAATAAATGGTATAAAATACCGACACAATGGAAAAATAAACACATAAGCAGTATAATGTGATCCTTTATTGACAACGTTTCGCCCACGCAGTGGCTTTATCGAGTCACAGACAGATCTACCTGGAAAATGACAACATGAGATATATATAGGGTACAGTCAGGTGGAGAATGCTGGGTCAGATGGAGAAAGCTGCATGTGAGTCTTAAAAGTAGTGTGAAAACATAGTGTGACTTAAAGGACCTGCAGTGTACCATTCTTGAGTTCTAGGTGGGATAGCGTTGAAGAAGTTTCTTGGCAATAGGTTCAGCTATGTTGTAGAAGCCGTTGTTCTGGTTAAAGTTGTTGGACATACAGATGAGTGATGATTCTAGGAGACAGCATGGACCTCCAGCAAGCTCAGCTGCGAAATCACGCTCAGGGAGAGATCCTCCAACCTCGGGACGAGGATACATACGTCAGGATCAAGACCATGACTTCTCAGAACCCAGGGATAAGGGAGCTCTTTGCCCAGGACAAAGTGAGCAAGGGGGTTGTCGAGCACGTCCCTTTGCCCATCCCAGCAGAGCGCTTCCTCCGAAGTGCCCAACATATCCAAGGCAGAAAGACTAACTACGGGAATCAACAAGGCACCGACTCGGGCTATTGATCCACCACAGGGGGCCCCTTCCTGCCCACATACCCTAGGAATGTGGGGGAGATTCAAGACCCAGGGCCACCATAGATGGCCCGCTCCAGTGCTACAATTGCCAGGGATTCAACCACATTGCAGCCACCCTGCCAGCATGTGAAAAAGTGCGGGTCTGCAGCAAGCAGCAGGACTCCAGGGACTGATAGCCCTGCTCAGGCAGAACAACCCCGAGATTCAACCCCAGACCCAGATGTGTCAATTGTGGAAGAGGCACCACGCCTGAATCGGAGCTGTCCTGCTATAACGCAGCGGTGGCAACAGATCGGCAGCGGCATTTCCCTACGACGACCACAGCAAGCCCACACTCAGGGGCCCCAGCAGCAACAGACAGGGTCGACGACCAACCCATGGAACACTCAGCAGCGGCCACCAGGGACACACATCACAGCTCCCAGAGCCAGCCCACGACCTACAACACCGAGTTCCCAATGCTGGGCCTCTGCCAGACAGGACAGGTACAGCTCCCGGCACGAGCCAGGGTGGCCAACGACCCGGACAAGCGCCAAAGCCTCAAAGAAAGCAGAATCGTGGGACGAACAAAGCCCGGCTCAGGGATGCTGCGCAAGGGGCTGGGGCCACACGAAAAACCTTCACGGGCCAGCCAGATCGCCCAGAGAGCAGTGCAGACCTACACAGCAGCAACTCAGTCAACGGTGGATACGGAACAGCAGCCCCAGAGCCCAATCGAGACACCAGCAGCCGCCTCGACCCTGAGCGATGGGGAACCGGACTACAAGAATGCCAGCTTCACCTCGATGATCATGATCATCACGGAGTGCATTTCAAACTTGCTCCCGTCTAGGTGGACCGGGAGAACTGCAGAGACTCCTAGGCACCCTTTTCAGCTTGGTTCTGCTGGACCCGAAGTCGTCAGCAAAATTGCAGGAACATCTCGGCAGGGTCTTCGAGTCCACAATCAAGAGGAGACGGGAAATGATGACTCCATCGAGGGAGTCCATGGACGAGCGGAGTGGATGGAGTCCGACGGGTCGCTCTCCAGCCCTTAAAAATTCTACAGTGGAACATCTGCGGTCTGCGACAAGAAAATCCACCTCGTCGTCGAAACGGCAGTCCAGGAGGCAATCGACGTTTTCCTGCTCCAGGAGACCTTAGTGAACCCGCCGCCGAACCCGCAGCCACGCATACCGGGATTCTCGGCCTACCTACAACGAGCTGGAGTTCCCCCCCAGGGGCATGGCAGTCTACGTGAGGAACTCCATTCCCCCTCAATCGTCAGCGACCCCATCAACTGTGGCAGAAGGGGTTTGAGGTGCAAGCTGTCACTCTGCACCTACTGGCCGGGCCACTAACGATCTAATATGTACCGGAACCCGAAGAGTCACCCTCGACCTCTCCGAAGTGCAGCTCTCGCTGTGTGCCCAGCCATGGCGTGCTGGTGGCAGGGATATCAATGCCCACCATGACTACTGCGCTCAGTCACTCCCACAAATGAGACAGGCAGACACCTGGCAGCAGTGCTGGAGGATGTTCCCGAGATCGCCCTCTCAACACAGGAGAGCCGACTCACCACTATGGCAACCGACTGGACGTCACGCTCCTCTCCCGGATGCTACTTCCAGGACCGTTGGGAAATCCACCCTCTTCTCACCAGCGACCATTTTGCAATCGTCACCACTCTGTCGCTCTCAAGACACCTCCGTACTCCCCACCTCCACGATGGAACACTAAAGAAGGCTGACTGGCAGTGCTTCCAGGACGTCATCCAGCAGTGGTGGGAGGAGACTGATCTCTCTGACGACCCAGATGAGGCTACCCAGGACCTCAAGCAGCTTTCTCTCGAGCAGCCGAGGCGGCAATACCACTCACAAGGGTCGGGGAACGCCCAAGCGTGATTAGTGGTTCTATGACGAGGCAGTCAAAGAACAAAACCACCGCGTCAATCGTGCCCGTAGGTTACACCACGCAACCCCACGGCTGGGTCCCTCAGGCTTCTGCGAGAGGTGGTGGACGCACGCCACATCTCCCACAGGACACGTCTGGCAAAGTGGTTTGAGTGGTGTTCTTCCTTCAGCCCTACTCTACCCTGTCTGAGATCTGGAAGAAATCAGCATAGCTACCGGGAAAGCGCAGGGCGCTGTGCGTGCTCATCATGACCCGGCTGGGGAGGCAGAGGGCTGGTGGTACTCTTCACATCCAGGGCAGCCACAGCCCGCCTACCCCAGGACATCCAGAACCCCCAGCCACCCTCCTCCTGTGGACTGCCAGGATTCTAGAGGCATCCCAGGCACAAGACGACACCGACGTCGAGTTCACCGGTCGGAGCTGCAGCCGCCTTCAAGACTTCACGGGACACGGCCCCCGGGAGGACGGAATCACCTAAGTATGATCTCAAAGGCAGGCCCTCACGGGCATGACGCCCTCCTGGAAGTCATCAACTGTACCTGGAGGGTCAGGCGACTTCCCACCGCATGGAAGGAAGCCAACATCCTGCCGATCCCCAAGCCCAGGGATCCAGGCAACATGCGGCCCATTTCCCTCACCAGCTGCCTATCAAGGTTGCAGAGGATGGTGTTGGGGGCCCTAAGATGGAAGCTTGGTCCGGAGCACCAACACATCTACGGCTTCACACGGGAAGTGGGCACCTCTGAAGCATCACCACCCTCATGGCCAGCATTGAGTCTGACAAGAGGCCGAAGATTGTCATCTTTCTCGACCTTGAGAAGGCCTTCGAGCTGGCCAGTGCACCGGCCATCCTCGACCTGCTGGCGCAGAGGAGTGAGGGGCAAGCTGCTTGCCTGGGTCGGCTCATACCTACAGGGCCGGCAGGCGCGGGTACGCTTCCAGGGCAGGCTTCTCCCCTCGGGACCTTGGAAAATGGCACCCCGCAGGGCGGAGTCCTCAGCCCAACTCTCTTCAACGTGCTGATGCATGAGCTGGTGCAGCTGACGTTCTCAGCAGGCACCCGACTGCTCAGCTACGCTGATGACCTGGCACTCATTGTCATCGGGAAGCCCGGACTGTTGCGCAAAGCCCAACGCGACCTCCAGCCTGCTAGATACCACTTGCCGTCGCCTTGGCCTCAAGATCTCGGCGGAAAAGTCCAAGGCCATGATTTTTCGTGCCAAGGTGCCTGATACCAGGCTGAAATCTCAGACATCAACCTGGACTGGGTCAGCAGTTACCAATATCTTGGTATATGGATTGACAGCCGACTCTCCTTCCGCAAGCATGCAGAGCATGTCAGGGGGCGTGCCATGCAAAGTGTCACGGCCATGCGTGCCATGGCCAATCCTAGGACTGGTGCCAGCACGATATTCTCCGGATGTTCTACGTGCAGGCGGTGCGCTCGCTAGTCGACTATGGTGCAATCACCCCGACCCATGCTCATCCCTCATGCCTCAAGCGCCTCAGCGTTGTACAAAAAAGCTGCGGCTCGGGTCATGCTGGGGGCTCCGGGCTGGACGAACACAGTGACTCTGAACAGAGAGGCCCAACTGCAGCCCCTAAGTGACAGGATCGCCCTTGTTGCTGCCAGGAGGTTGGCCAAATTTGTCCAGCTACCGGGCGGTGAGCGCCTGCTGAGAGACCTCCTTGACCGTCAGCGAGGCGACTTCGCAGGAGGCCGTGTCCGACTATGGTTGTGGTCGGCTGCGGAAGTGACACAGGAGCTCCGCCCATGCCCCTCGAGGACAAGGGATGCGACCGGCCAGTCGATGGCACACGTGCCACCGCCATGGGCACCAGAACCTGTCGTAATCCACCTTGCAAACCTGCCAGCCAGCAAGCGTCACTGTCCACAGCACGTGCTGCAGCGGTGGGCAGCTGCAAGCATTGCTGCAGCGGGCATCCCGGGTGTGCAGTGTACTACACTGATGGATCAAGAGACCCGAGGCCGCCGCGGGTTCCGGGATATATCACTCTCCCTAACGGTCGGCTGGCGCCTCCCAGAAACCCCTGCAGCATCCACAGGCAGAACTCCCCGCCATCCAAGGGCCATCCAACATGCGCTCCTGGAACACCACCAACCTCCAGTCATCCACGTCGACTCCAGGGCGGCGATACGGCCATCATGCATAGGGAGCCCAAGGATAACATCCGGCTCCTCACCGCCAACAGAAGAGACCTACATTCACTTGACGAGCAGGGCCGGCAAGCAACAATCAATTGGATACCAAGCCACATCGACCTTGCTGGGAATGATGCGGCGGATGGGGCGGCTAAGTCTGCCACACTTGCGGCCCAACCTGCGACTACAATTGCCATTAGCCGCAGGCAGGTGCACCTGGGGGCAGCTTCGGCAGCCAGACGCCCACTACCAGCACCGGGAGCGACACGTAGGGAGCCCCCACCAAACATGAGGAAACTGAACAGGGAGCTGCAAGTCAGCATCCACCGCCTGCGCCTCGGCTACCCTACTGCAAAGCGCCTTATCGAACGCGTTAGTGAGGGCTTTGCCGCCACTGCGACCGGATGGTTCCAAAGCCTCTAGTTCACTACATGCTTGACTGTCCTTCGACGACGTCCATTCGCCGCAGGCACTTCTGATGGCACCTGGGGATCTGACCTGCGAGGACAAAGCAGCCCGGCTGGTTTACCTGGCCACCCATGATTTGGAGACACTGCTCCCAGTCCTAGCCACCCACCCGCCCCCTCGATGACGACGCCGGAGAACCCCGACGACGACCAAGACTACCCACTACAGCTATTCTTTCTCTCGCTTCCTTCTTTCTTATCCCCCATCCTTCTTCTTCCTATGTAGGTAGAACCACAGCCTGAAGTACCAAGATCTGCTGATGAAGATGCGACGTCAGAAGACACTCCCCATCATGGGGAGCCACAGCAAGAAAGAAAGAAAGAAGAAGATGACACCCTCTACCCAGGGGGCCAATGCCGGGTCACCATTTGGAGAAGACCCGGGCCGGATGTACCGGCGAACATACAACAACAACCTGATTTTCATAATCTCCAGAACTACGGTGCTGAATACACCAACTCCAAGTCCGAGGGACTGATTACCTCATCTTTTGTATATAGTTCTACTGTCTTCATATTATGTCCTAGAATTTTGTATTGATAAAGCCACTGGATGGCGAAACGTTTACTATAAAGATACCCAGATGTTGCACATGTCTTAATTTCATATTGTCGGTATTGTATACCATTCTTGTACATCCTGGGGATGGTATACCACAGTACACTACTCGGACCAGGCATCCTTGTGATGGTATTCCACAGTACAATACCAGGACCAGGCATCCTGGGGATGGTATACCACAGTACAGTACTAGAACCAGGCTTCCTGGGGATGGTATACCACAGTACACTACTAGGACTAGGTATCTAGGAAATGGTATACCACAGTACTAGGTCCTGGCATCCTGGGGATGGTATACCACGGTACACTACTAGTACCAGGCATCCTGGGGATGGTATACCACAGTACAATACTAGGACCAGACATCCTGGGCATGCTATATCATAGTACAGTACTAGAACCAGGCTTCCTGGGGATGGTATACCACAGTACACTACTAGGACTAAGTATCTAGGAAATGGTATACCACAGTACTAGGTCCTGGCATCCTGGGGATGGTATACCACGGTACACTACTAGTGCCAGGCATCCTGGTGATGGTATACAACAGTACTAGGACCTGGTCTCCTGCCTTCCAAGACACACTTGCCTGCACATCTGCCGCTGTGTTAATCAATCATCCAAGTGAGAGTTGAAAGCGGATTTCGGTACTTATAAGTCAGCCACCGCGAGCATTAAAGAAAACTCGATAATTTACTCAGTCATAAATCTATCTCGTCCACATGTAAACGTTATAATCAGTCTTAATTTACGCATCTTACCTCAGCATCTATGAATAATCTCAGTCATTTTTACAAACATTACAGAAGTAATCAGTTCCTGGTAAATTATTTAAACTTGTTAATGGTATATTTCATACTTTTTAATGTCTAGGAAGAGGCGTCTTCCCATCTTCTCTACGAACGTAAGTGTTCGTCTCTTGTCAGCTGTCCTGTGAGGCCTTCATAATATTTAATTCAAGTGCCTCGCAATGGAATTAATTCTTCAGTCAACTCGTTCTTGCCATTACTAACAACATTCAACATCCAACAGCTGGCGCCACATTAACACCTTATGTATGTTCGTCACCAACGGCCTGTCAGCGTTAATACCCTAAAATCGTTTAATTAGTAACATAACATTAGTTAGTTTAAACGTGACGTTTCTCTCCGTCGTCGAAGTTCCTACTGTCATGAACCTACGTCTAATAAAGTACTCCCGACCTATATTTTCCTGTTTATCGTTACTGATGGATTTATCAAAGCTGGGGACTGAACACCTTATCAACACTGAACAACCGATCACCTTAAATTACCTCTTAATTTTTCCCACCGCCTCCAATATTTATTCTCTGGAATGGATTGAAAAAAAAGTTTCTGTATAATAAAAAGTCTCCGTCAGTATATACGAGCAAGAATTACACAAATCTTATTTAAAAACTTGTCGGTATATTGTGTACAGTTAATGTAACTTACCCTCTGTAGCCTTGCCATGACGTCGTACAAGTTCTTCTTGTAGATTCGCCGGTACATCCGGCCCGGTACATCCGGCCCGGTACATCCGGCCCGGGTCTTCTCCAGATGGTGGACGTACAACTGAAACAAGAATCTCACATAGTGAGAAAGTACAAGTGTAAACAAAATCCTCGGGGAGGGATTGGGGGAAGAACCGGTGTCCTAACAATTCCAACTCCACAACGACACCGACTCAGCCACAGAGTAAACAAAAGTAGCAGCTGTCGACTGAAACTTGACCTTAATTTTCTTGTGTGTGTGTGTGTGGGGGTTGTGTATGTGTGGGGGTTTGTATGTGTGGGGGGGTTTTTTTGTGTGGGGGTATTTGCAAAGGATGCCAATAAATATACAAGTGGGTTGAGCAGCAGTTGTGTTCCCTTAAGGATAACTTTACACCCTGTGGCTAAGTGGGTATAATTATGAACTTGCAATTGTAAGGATACTTGGCTAGGTTTCCAGTACTCTTACACCATCCAAGGGCCTTGACCCGAAGAGTCATACAGCGTCCAGGGTAATGGGAGGCAATCTGGTTTGATCCAAGGAGAGGAAGAATAGGTTAAATTCTTTGCAAAAGAGCCTCTCACCACATTAAGGCACCTACCTCCCCTTGAGGGGAATAAAAATTTATACCCTTTGCTGACTCCTCATTACACTCCCTTCTTCTAGAGGGTGCCTTGGCCTGGTTTATTGGCTTTTTATCCAAGGAATTAGTTCTTTTGCCTCCCCCCCATAGAATCTCAATACGTCCCCATCCCTTCCCTCTCTCCATTTGATCTCCTGACTGTGTCATCTTTTTCTTTGCAATTTCATCTACTAGGTAGAGGGTAAAAAAAATCGTTATCAGCCCCATTCCATCGTGGACCTCAGTGGTAGTGCTGTTTGTCGTGGCCACTGGATTGTCTAGAGTTGCACCTCTTCCTCTCCTATAGTTTTACGGAAAATGAAAGGAAAACATCATGAACAGCAATACTCATTCTTTACCCCCCCTGACCCTTAACCCCTGAGGCACTCTTATCTGACCCAGCACGTTCTGAACCTTCCTCCGTGTTTCAAATACAATCTTGGACGAAATTATGTATACCCCTGCAGTGGATTGAACTTTGTCCTGTCTATTATTGGAATGAGGTATTGGTAAAAAATGTTGGAAATGTGTTTGAAAACTGATTTGATGGGCAGGACTGTGTATCTCTTTTCGACAGTGTCTTCTCTGGGCGAGTTTAAGATGTTATGTGCCCGGCGTTTGCAGTCTTTAATGAAGTGACGAGGATAGTAATAATAATAATAATTATTATTATTTCTACAAGTACATGTACAAGGTATATAGGCCTAGTTGACATCAATGACATACTACTATATAGAAAACCGCTTGTTATGCATAGCATTTCGGGCAAATTAGGTCAGTTTTTTTTCCCAGGATGCGACCCACACCAGTCGACTAACACCCAGGTACCCATTTTACTGATGGATGAACATAGACAACCAGTGTAAGGAAACACGCTCAATGTTTCTACCCTTGCCGGGAATCAAACCCAGACACTCAGCGTGTGAAGCGAGAGCTTTTGACACCTGGAATTGAGCCACCGTAGTGAAGTTTAGAAAAAAGTCTATAATTACACCACGTTTGGTTTTGGTGTTGTGGTGAGAGTAGAAGTGAAGAAGATCGTGTTGGTTGGTAGGTTTTCGATAGACTTTAAAACGAAGTTCTTGGTCAGCTTTACAGAAAAGAACACAAAGGAAAGCAAGAGTGTTGTCGACTTCGTCTAATGTGAACTGGATTGATGGCTTTACCTGGTTGAGCTCCACATCTACCACCATCAATAACATTACCAATAATAGACAGGATAAGGTTCAATCCACTGCAGGGGTATACATAATCCCTTGCAATGGGATTATGTATATGTATTGAACGCCTGTGTCCAATACCAAAACTTCAACAACCATTTAATCAACTACAGAAACGCAAAACTTATCGCCAGAGAAGAAAACAATACCGCAGAATCCTGGAATCATCAACCATAACAACGGCTTCTGTAACATAGCTGAACCCCTTGCCAAGAAACTTCATCGTTATCCTACATAACAACCTACCCGCCCGACCCATGGGGGGTCTATCTCAGATCTAACCTACCATTTTCGGCTGTCCCTTACAGGTCCGTCTCAGATCCAACCTACCCGGCATTCTCCACCTGACTCTCCACCCTATAAATACTCATGTACTATTCATCCTGTTTGACTTGATAAAGCCCACTGTGTGGACGAAACGTTGTCAATAAAGGATCACATTATACTACGTTTGTGTTTATTTTTCCATCGTGTTGGTATTTTATACCATTTATCTCCAAGAAAGCCATACTGAACGCCTTCAAGAAAAACTACCCATCATTACATGTCAGAGTTTCGTCATGCTAGGATATCTCCAAATCAAAATTAATGTAGTTTTTAGCAAATCTTTTTCAGATTGTTTTATTTGTGGACTGATAGTGCTGAAGTCAACCACAACTCGATTCTTCAAGAGACCTTATAGTAGGAGATAAATTCTTTTCTTCTGTAACCTCTGATCTAAGACTATTTACAAAGGAACGAAATGTTCACACAGCTTCGGAAATTATCCAACCTGAAGATATATATGCAAGTGCGCATAACAACTACCCCAAGGAGCTTAGTAGATATAAATCTGTAGTGCCTAAGCAAATTGAGGGTCCCGAAGCCTCTGTCCCTAAGAATTCCTCTGCCTTAACGATAAAATATTTTAATTGCAATGAGTTTGGACATAGACGTTAAGAATGTCCCAAACAAAGGCGAGAATATCGGAAAATGTTTTACCGAAGCTAATATTAACGTACCTTTTAGTGAAGGTATTGTTAATTTAATGAATGTTTCAACAATTCTTAGAGATACTGGATGATCCTGTATTGCTATCTCTAGTAAGCTTTTCCCCTAACTTAGATCCGTCACTGATTACTTAGAAGTAATTCTTTTCCAACCGTCAGATGTTTCATAAGATGCAAATGGTTTGCAGGTTGGATAGATGCAGTAGTTGTCCAATAACTTAGTGTTCTGTTTGGGTGTGGAACACCGAAGGTGCTACTTTCCCATCTGAAGGAGACTGGGATTTTCAATAACTTCTAAGAAAAATTTAGAATCTAACCCTCCTAATATTTCTGTTTCTTCCAATACAGCACCAGAAGTGAATCAAGTGAATCAAACTGATAACTTGAATCAGTGCTGATAGTCACGAAGCCACTGAAAAAAAAACTTAGAATTCATTCATCGAAACCAGATGGAACAGAAACACACGAACAAATGGATAGGTTTTACCTATCCATTCGTTGGTTCTTTCCAATTTGAAAGCCTATTGAGCTATCTCACATAGATTTAGAGGGTCTTCAAAAAAACTTGTCCTTAGAGGAAACAGCAACGTGATTCAAAGAATGAAATTTTCATATTAAATTTGTATATAAAGATAATCTTCTATTCAAGAACATTGTGTCAGCAGAAAATCCAGATGACGTGAATAGAAGTCTGTTTGTAATTCCGAGGAATCGCTGTGACACTATTTTGAAGATTTCTCATGACCTGCCAGTCTCTGGCCATTTTTCACATAGGAAGACCTATGAGAAGATCAAGGACTTGTACTTCTGGCCTGGGATGTCTTCTGACATCTATAAGTATTGTAGATCCTGTCATGCATGTCAACTTACCTCGCAGAAAGGGAGAACTAAGAGAGTTCATATGGTAAAAATACCAGTCTTTTCAATCTCATTGGCTAGAGTTGCAGTGGATATAGTTGGTCCTATTTTGGTTCTTTTACCAGACAAATCCAACAAATTGTTAATTTTCATGTGCAGACTTTATGAAGTAGTAAAAGTCTGTAATAAGGTAGATTCTGTTGGACGTCAAGGGTAAGAAAAGAATGTATTATGTCAATATTTTGAAGCTTTACCACCGTTGAGAAGTTAATCTTTGTTTAAACTCATTTGATGCAGATACTAAGTGTCACAGCTTAGTTAACAATCATGATTCTTGCGAATGTAAAGTTTGTATTATAGATAACGAATCCCACACAGAATCGAAGGAACTTCTTGATATTCTAACGGTTGATTCTCCAACGAGTAACTCAAACGTCAACATCAACAGTGTGTCCCCGTTCACTTACGGAAAGCGTTTGACAATGAAGTTGACAAACTAATAAAATTAAATATCACAGAATCTTCTAAATAAGCATTCTGTTCACCAGTCGTCATGGTTAAGAAATCAAATAATTCTTACAGACCGGTTCAAGACTTTCGTTATTTAAATGCTATCACTAAATGGGATGCAGAGCCCATGCCAGTAATCGATCATGGCTTGTATAAATTTCATGACTGTAAATTCTTCTCTGAAATAGACATCTCGCAAGCGTACCATCAAGTGTCATTACACCCAGACTCTGAACCATACACAGCTTTTCCTACTCGTACAAGAATCATGCAATATCGCACGATGCCTTTCGGCTTGGCCACCGTGTGTCCACGTATCTTGGGCTAATGAGAATTGTCCTTTCTGACTTAAAGAATGTTTCAGTGTATTTTGTTAATATATTCTCTTCAAAGAGAGCTCCTTGACGTGGCGAAGAGGCTCTTGGTCTAAGGAATTAGACCCTTTGGTCTCCTTCCTCACACCGAACCTAATTACCCCCAATCCTCCTTCCCTATCCCATCCTCCCCATCCCCTGTTTTTCCCTTTCCTTCCCCTCCCAACCCTCCCTTTTCCCCGTCCCGTTTGTAGCCTCTGGGGTCCTTCATTCTGGTATTACGGTTTCTAGGTAGGGAAGTGCCGAGGTTCATCCCGCTCCGTGAGGTTCCTCGGGTGTAGTGTAGTTTGCCGTGAAATCTGCATTATCTGTAGGCGCCCTGCTCCCTTTCCGGATTTCCGAGAAGTAAGCGGGGTGTCCTGCAGGTGATGGGTGTATCTCCAAAGGCTGCCTGTCAGTTCTGGGAGGTGACAGCCGAAGGAGGTATGCTTTGTGGTGGGTTTCCGGGTTTCCGACCGTCTTCTCTTTTGTCTGCCTAGGTGGCCCGGAGTGCTGGTTTACTGGCATAAAGGGTAGGGTATGGCATGGGTTCCACGCTGCATCTGCACTGCTTGTGGTCTCGAGGTCCTCTCGGATGAGAGGGGGAACTTACGGCCCTTTCATGCCTTCTAGTGACTGTCCCTCCGCTGTCTCTCTTGTTTTTTTCATTCTTTTTTTTTTCTTAAAAATAATAAGAAAGAAGTACCATCGTCATGGAGTCTTTGTTATGTGATAACCCTCCTCTTCCCAGGCCCCTTTTTGTTACTGCATCCTGTTCTCACCCAGCTTCGTTATTGGACCATTCTCCAGAATCATCCCATAACCCAGTACCTTCTGCTGGTGATGCTTCCTCACCCACTCCAGGTGCTGAGGCTCTGCCTGTTTCTTCTAGTGCCTCTTGCAAACCTTTAACTATGCGTCCGGCTTATCCAAATATGGTGCAACGTTTTTCGGATCGCCCACCTACCTCGGGTCTGGCCACCCACTGAACTACACCTAAATGTGCCAGAACATTTGTTGAAGACAGTTCTTCAATTTCTGCTCATTCTACCCAGAATCGACCTATGCAACACCCACTTCCTTTACGCACCATGTTTACAAGTACGCAGTGGACTAAATTTTTTTCCCTACAACCGACATCTCCAACTGATTATCTTTCAGACCACAGTATTGGTAAAGCTCTTTACAACACGTTTGCCAAAATATATCCTTTCACACTCTTCAAAGTGGTGCGTGCATTGTTACAGTTCAGAATGCAGAACAAGCTCATGATCTTTCCCATATTTCTTCCATTGATAACATTCCAATCACAGTTCACAAGCACACTATTCTCAATTCTTATAGGGGTACGGTGGTTTTGCCACATACCATTGTACAGACAATGGTAATATTTTGGAGCAATTAGCCCTTCAGGACCTTCCAATTTTCAAAGTGGATACATATGTCCTTCCCGCTTGCAGGTGGAGGCGCTTTCCCAGAAACGTTGCCCACTTAACCTTTGACTGCCGTGAACTCCCGTTCTCCGTTTACATCGCGGGCCATCACCTAGAGGTCCATAAAGTGGTCCCTACTCCCCAACAGTGTTGAAATTGCTGGCGCTTCAGACACCCTGCTAAATACTGCAGATCTGCAGTGGAGTGTTCGGTCTGCAGTGCCACGGATCATGCCGATACATCTTGCAGTCTTTCCCCCACTTGTTTCAATTGCAATGAACCTCATTCTTCTTTTTCCCGCCGATGTCAGGTCTATCTTAATGAACGAGAAATCCGTTGTCTTAAGGAGAGCAAAGACCTTACTTATATTATGGATGTCTCTTGGCTCCACCTTCAGGGGAATCTTCCTCGTGTCCCAGCGAAGGCCTTACTTATGTTATGGATGTCTCTTGGCACCACCTTCAGGGAAATCTTCCTCGTGTCCCTTATTCTCGAGTAGCTAGGAGACCTCCAACCTTGGCAGTTGCCCCGCCTACCTGCTCCTCTGGTGTCGTGAGGTCACCCATCTCTAATTCTTTTGCGGTTTTAGCCTCTGAAACCCCCACCTCCTTGCCTATTCCTACCTCTACTTTTTCTCGCCCGCTAGTTTCTCAGTCTGCAAGACCTCACATGGCTGCTTCTTCACACTTATCACCTGCAAAGTTGAAAATGTCTCATAAGCCCAAGTCTTTTTGCATTCCTCCGGTGCTTACAATTTTCCAACAGTTTTCCTTTTCGGCCTCAGTGCCTAATTCTTACACCTTTCTAACTTTCACCCTAAGGTGGAGGTTCACCTCTCTTGTGTGGTCCCCTCTTCTCCTGTTCTCCCTCCCCCAGACTTCCTCCCCAGCTACCTTCCAGCCTCCTTCCTCTCCTGTTCCACCGCAGGACTCTTCTGTCTCCACCAGCGCATCTCTCCAGGTTCATACTCCCCTCCCCTCCCAGACCTTTTTGGTTCCCTCAATAGTCTCCCCAATCTCTACCTGCTCTACCTCACTTGTTTCTGAAGTCATGGTATCAGCATCTTTCTTTATCCGCTGAGACACGTGACGGTATCTCTAACTATATTGTGGAGACGAAACCCTTGATGGACACCAGCTCGCCTCCGTCTACCCCTTCTTATTTTTCACAACCCTCGCAGCAATCTTTTCCTTCACAGCATTCTGATTCCTCCTTGCTTACACGCTTTCTGTTGCCTCCACACATTGACTTCACTGACCCGAATAGCCCATAGATTTTATTACTTCTTATTGTTTGCATACCTGTCTTTGTGAATAATGACTTGTTTACAATGGAATATTCGTGGCCTCAGGGGTGATCAGGGAGGGCTCCAGGTGTTGCTATCCCAGTTTTCCCCAGTATGTGTTGGGTTACAAGAGCCCCAAATTAGTTCAGTTGTTATTCGTCCCGTTTTGGGCTACATGCTGTTGCATTCTTCTGATTCCTTTCCTGCTGAATCATTTAATGAGTGTACTTCTTTAGCACGTTGGTATACCGTATCAACA
Source organism: Cherax destructor (assembly GCA_009830355.1). Lineage (NCBI taxonomy): Eukaryota > Metazoa > Arthropoda > Malacostraca > Decapoda > Parastacidae > Cherax > Cherax destructor. The sequence continues at coordinate 15,705 of WNWK01018595.1, forward strand.
GGTCTTTGTTCGTCCTCTGCTGCATTATACTGCAGCCCGTATATATTTGCACAAATGGTATACAGTTTGCTCTCTATCTCTCCCCTTCCCGTGCATTATGTATCTCTGATATTGTGTTCTTAATCTCTTCTCTGCCACCGCCCGTCTTGTTGTTAGGTGATTTTAACGCTCACCATCATCTTTGGGGAGGGTCCCACTGTGACTCTCGTGGTGATCAGTTGGAGACTCTTCTCACTTCTCATCCTCTTCATGTTTTAAAGATGGGTGCTCCCACCTATTTTGACTCTCGCACTCAGTCTCTCTCTTGCATTGATCTTTCTATCTGCTCCTCGTCAATTGCACTTGATTATGCTTCGTTTGTTCTCCCGGATTTGCGCGACAGTGATAACTTTCCTATTCTACTATTATGTATTCCCGACCGCCTGGAAACTGGGACTTATACTCTCATCTTACCGCTTTTTGTGGGTACCCTTCTTTGTTTTCTAATGATTAGATGGTGCACCAGTTTTCGACCTTAGTTTTAACTGCAGCATCACGTTCTATTCCTCAAACCTCAGCCAGGCATTCTCAGACATGTGTGCCTTGGTGGTCTCCTGCGTGTGCCCGTGCAGTGCATTTGAAACGTGCTGCGTGAAGCCGTTATCGATATAATTGGACCTCAAAACGTCTTTTGGATTTTAAACGGGCAAGGGAAGTCTCTCGCCGCGTCATATGAGACGCTAAACGCACTTGTTGGCATGACTACATGTTTACCATTACATCGACTTCCCTGTGTGCGCGGTTTGGAAGAAGGTGCGGAAGTTGTGTAGCAAGTACGCTCCAGACCCAGCTCCCGTTTTGCAGGTTGCTGGTGTTAATGTTCCAGAACCTTTTGAGGTTGCCACGGAAATCGGGAACTATCTTGTCTGTGTCTCCCAAGAGCTTCACCACCTCTGTCCCTCATTTCTCGAGTCTAAGTCTACCAAGGAGAAATTGCCCTTTGATTTCTCTTCTAATGGAATGGAGCCATATAATGCACCTTTTGCTCTCCTTGAGGAAGAGTCCACGCTTTCCACTTGCCAGTCACTGGCAGCTGGGCCTGATGATATTCATATCCATATGCTACATCATCATTCTACATCCCTTAGTCCTTTTGCATCCTTTCAATTTGGATGCGAGGGGTTCTCCCTCAACTATGGAAATCTGCTTGATACCTCTCACTAACGTCCCATTGCTCTGACTAGTGTAGTCTGCAAGGTGATGGAACGATTTGGGAATAGACGTCTGATATGGTATTAGGAGACTCACAATAGTCATCCTCCTCGCCAATATGGCTTTCGCAAGGGCTGCTCTACTCTGTATCCCTTGTTCCACTTAGATACGTATGTGCAAAATGCTTTGCCTAACAAAAACTCCGTCCTAGCAGTCTTTTTTGATGTTGAGAAGGCATATGACACCACTTGGAGGTATAACATTTTAACCCAAGCCCACCTCTTAGGCCTCCACGGTAATCTACCATCCTTAATAAAATAACAATATCTGTGGAGAAAATTCTCCAAAGAAGGGGGTTATGCGCCCTTACTACCCTTGGTAAGGGCCCTCACCCTTTCCACCCTTAGGAAAGGGCCAGAGGAGGCGCGTCTGGCTGCATAAACAATTTAATTCAAGCCAGATGTACTGTCAACAGTGTGTCACGAATTGTGCTGACCACAGCACCACGAGGCACCTCGTGGCACCACATGGCTGCACGAGGCACGAGCCACAAGGCAGCATGAGGGGCAGATTGAATTTGGCCACCGCAAGAACGGGTCATACGACTCTAGGGGTCATGCGGCGCGAGGCGACGTAAATCAACATAGACATTACTCGTACGCGTCCGTTAATCTCCACTAACGTCGGGAAATAAGATAAGAACTCTGTTCCAGCGCGTTTAGTGAATAACATCAACATTGCAGTATATTCAGAAGTGTGCGCAGCTTTTTACTGCAAAAACACAAACGTAGAGACAATCGCAAGTGAATTCCATCGAAACAAGACGGTGACTTCAGCGGCATTCTACAATCAAGACAGCATTTCCGCCGTATATGGTGGAGCCAACACCATCGCTCAAAGTTACACGAGCAAGGTAAGAATTTGATGTTCTGGTCATATAGGGGACTGCGCAGTTCTTGTAGTCAAGAACATTCAAATTTTTACCTATTGACGGCGGTTATGCGTGGACTTTTTAGTCCAAAACAGTGAGTAAAACGCCTTTCAGTCCATCTAAGATTGAAATAAGGATATACGCTCCTTTGGGGCAATATATACTCATGTGTGATATTTTTCCATACAGCCCTGTGAAGTGTGAAGCAATAGATGTTCCTCTGCAGGAGTCGGGGATGGCTGCGACTTCTGGGATTCATCAATAAGTTAAGTAACATACAGTCCACGTTATCGTTGGAGCCCATCCTCCACAATATCTTTATTTACTAAAAGTACATGTACAAGGTATACAGGCCTAGCTGACATCAACGACATACTACTGTATAGAAAGCTCCTTGTTATGCAGAGCATTTCGTGCAAATTAGGTCAGTTTTGTCCCAGGATGCGACCCACACCAGTCGACTAACACCTAGGTACCCAATTTACTGATGGGTGAACATAGACAACCAGTGTAAGGAAACACGCCCGATGTTTCCACCCATTCGCCGAGAATCGAACCCGGACCCTCACCATGTTAAGCGAGAGCTTTTGCCACCAGGCCACGGGGCCTGGTGACCCTCGTGTCCGTGTTGGCGCCTCGCTTTCCTAAGACTTTGTTCAGGCTGAGGGAGTCCCACAAGGTTGTCATTAGCACTACCCTTTTTCTCATGGCTGTAAATGACCTACCAGCCGTTCCTCCATCACATATTTGGTCGTCACTTTATGTGGATGACTTTGCTATAGCTTACACAGGCGCTGACTGTCGCATGGTACCGGCCTCCCTTCAGGATGCGATTGACCAAGTTTCCCACTGGGTCACTTCTCATAGATTTAAATTTTCTATTACGAAAACCCATTTCATCACCTTCACTAGACGTCCTCTTGTCCCAGATATTCCATTGTATTTACATGGCTCACGTATTCCTGATGGCAGCTTGCCATGCTCGGCTGAATCTCCTTAAAATTCTTGTGCATCGTACATGGGGAGCAGATCGCCGGACTCTCCTCCATATGCATTCCACCCTAGTCTTGTCCAAGCTGGATTATGGTGACCAAGTCTATTCTGCAGCTTCTCCTACCACTCTTTCTAAGTTTGATCTCCTTCATCATCAGGGACTACGTTTATGCCTTGGTGCCTTTCGTTCATCCCCTGTTGAAAGCCTTTATGCTCAGGCAAATGTTCCTTCCTTAGCTGATCGTAGTGATCCTCATTGCCTTCGTTACTTTGTCTGCTCTCACGACTTTCGTGTTCCTTCTACATATAGATTGATCTCAGACGTTAATAGAACCCCATTATTTGTTCAGCGCCCCTGCTTACTCCGACCGTTTTCTCTCACTGCAGTCTTCTCTCCAGTTGCCTCCCTTGTATGTTCATTTAGCGTCTGCCTTTTCTCTTTCCCTTTGGGAGGTTCCAACGGTTCGTGTCTGTTCTCCACTACTGCCATGCGCCAAAGCTTTACTACCTATGACTGCTTCTCTCTCTCTCTTTTTCTTGATCACTTTCGGTCGCATGCTCATGCCGTCGCTGTTTATACAGATGGTTCTAAATCTGACGGTGTTGGGTTCGTGGCGGTGTTCCCTAACGATGTTGTCAGAGGTCATTTGTTAGACTCGGCTAGTATTTTTACTGCCGAGTTGTATGCTATCCTCATAGCGCTACTCCGTATCACATATATGTCTCCTTCGATGTTTGTGATAATTTCAGATTCCCTCAGTGCTTTACAAGCCATTAAACAATTTGATTCCCCTCATCCACTGGTCCTTCTATTCAACTATGGTTGCGCCATGTGGCTAGCAAAAAAACAAATACGTCGCTTTCTGTTGGGTCCCTGGACACTTTGATGTGCAGGGCAATGAACAGGTGGAAGCTGCTGCGCGGTCATCGGTACATCTTTCTTCCGGTTTCCTATGGAGGTATTCTGTTCAGAGATTATTTTACGGTCATCTTTGCCCGTCTTTGCGGCCGTTGGCAACAACGGTGGTCGGGCATGCACCATAACAAATTGCACTCTATTAAACCACTTTTAGGTTTGTGGCCATCTTACCACCGTTGCTGTACTCGTGAGACTGCGCTCTCCCGTCTCCGCATATGCCATACTTGCCTTACCCATGGGTATCTCATGGAACGGCACCCTATTTCTCTGTGAGGTTTGTCGGGTCCCTATTTTGGTTCTTCACTTTCTTGTGGATTGCCCGGTTACCAGCGAGCTCGCAGGATTTACCCTAATGACGCCGCCGCCCTGCCACTCTTACCTTATCTTCCCTTCTTGCAGACGGTCCTGCCTTTGACTTACAATCACTTTATAACCTTTCAGCAACTGCTTTACTATACGAACTTTGACACATAGCCCTTAGCGTCCCTTCCAGCCCTTTTCTCCCCTCACCTCTGATTCCCTTTCCACCTAGCTGTTTAAAGCCCCAGCACTATTTTCTGCCCCGTAGCGCTGCATGAACCTTGTCGGTTTAGCGCTTTCCTTTATTATAAGAATAATAGTAGGGTATTGAAGCTAAAACCTTGGGTACCTTCAAATTTGTTAGATACACGAGTGAGAGAAGTTGTATTCGTCTGGATTTTGCCTATTATGGGTCAATAGGCCTTCTGCTATGTTCCTTCTTTTTCATGTTCTTATGACAGTGTAGTAGAATCGTGGAGGACAGAGTAGTCATCTGTAACTACCAGACACATTGTTCCAGTCATCTGTAACTACAAGACACATTGTTCCAGTCATCTGTCACTACCAGACACATTGTTCCAGTCATCTGTAACTACCAGACACATTGCTCCAGTCATGATGATAGATGAGACACTTGTGTAACATTTGGGAATCTTTTTTCCAGAAACGTTTTGGCACTCCATGGCATCTTCAGTCCAGTGCAGAGAAAGGTGGGACACGAGAAGGAATTTGGGGTAATCAGTCCCTCTGTGTAGAGTCGATGTGTTCAGTCCATCAATCTTGACCAAAGTGCAGCATATTCGCTGAGATTGAGTTTATATAGTGATGACAGATGAGGTGGAGCAGTGGTAGGCGGAGTCACCAGTGGCGGAGCAGTGGTAGGCGGAGTCACCAGTGGCGGAGCAGTGGTGGCGGAGTCACCAGTGGCGGAGCAGTGGTAGGCGGAGTCACCAGGGGTGGAGCAGTGGCAAGCGGAGTCACCAGGGTTGGAGCAGTGGCAAGCGGAGTCACCAGGGTTGGAGCAGTGGCAAGCGGAGTCACCAGGGTTGGAGCAGTGGCTAGCGGAGTCACCAGGGGTGGAGCAGTGGCAAGCGGAGTCACCAGGGGTGGAGCAGTGGCAAGCGGAGTCACCAGGGGTGGAGCAGTGGCAAGCGGAGTCACCAGGGGTGGAGCAGTGGCAAGCGGAGTCACCAGTGGCGGAGCAGTGGTAGGCGGAGTCACCAGTGGCGGAGCAGTGGTAGGCGGAGTCACCAGTGGCGGAGCAGTGGTAGGCGGAGTCACCAGTGGCGGAGCAGTGGTAGGCGGAGTCACCAGTGGCGGAGCAGTGGTAGGCGGAGTCACCAGTGGCGGAGCAGTGGCAAGCGGAGTCACCAGGGGTGGAGCAGTGGCAAGCGGAGTCACCAGTGGCGGAGCAGTGGTAGGCGGAGTCACCAGTGGCGGAGCAGTGGTAGGCGGAGTCACCAGTGGCGGAGCAGTGGTAGGCGGAGTCACCAGTGGCGGAGCAGTGGTAGGCAGAGTCACCAGTGGCGGAGCAGTGGTAGGCGGAGTCACCAGTGGCGGAGCAGTGGTAGGCGGAGTCACCAGTGGAGAAAACCACTAGTGGAACTTGGTCATGTCATCTGTAACTACCAGGTAGCTTTCCAGGGTCATTTGAGTGAGGGCGTGTCAGGAAGACGGGGCGTGGGTGAGGACGTGCCAGGAAGACGGGCGTGGGTGAGGGCGTGTCAGGAAGACGGGGCGTGGGTGAGGGCGTGTCAGGAAGACGGGGCGTGGGTGAGGGCGTGTCAGGAAGACGGGGCGTGGGTGAGGGCATGTCAGGAAGACGGGGCGTGGGTGAGGACGTGCCAGGAAGACGGGCGTGGGTGAGGGCGTGTCAGGAAGACGGGCGTGGGTGAGGGCGTGTCAGGAAGATGGGGCGTGGGTGAGGGCGTGTCAGGAAGACGGGGCGTGGGTGTGGGAGGCGAGGAAGAAACCATTTTAGGCCAGCAACTCAACGAGTCAATGTCTCTCTTTATTTACTTATTGGCAACCTTGCTGCTGAACTGACACTTGCTGACTTATTTTTCTTGTCAGCTATCTGACGTCCAAATGACTTTCCTCCGCACGTGTTGGTGACGTCGAGGGAACGGAGCGAAGATACAGGACACTTTAACACAGGATTATTTCTCGGTGTATATTCAACGATGGATTATTTTTCAGTATATATTCAACGAAAGGCAACTTTAATCAATAGTTTAACTATTAAAGTATTTTTGACCGTTGGTAAACTGGCTACATGCAGGGGAACGCCTTCCACCTGAACAAAATAATGGAAAAAATAATAAAAACAAATAATGACTCTTGGGTAGAAAATAAACTAAGAATTTTAAGTTTTTAATAAAATATTTAAAAAAATAGGCCGTTGTGGTTCTGGCAGGATGGAGAGTAGGAGAATATAAGCCCAGGTTGAGTCTCTGGTGTAGACGAGATGATGGATGGTTATCCTGGGTAGTTAAGAATTCTCGTATGCCACTTGGTCGAGGTACGTAAGATTTAGAAGCGGTAGAGTAGACAAAAACCAAGTCAGAGAGACGTACATCTAGCTCCTTTAAAACTGGTGTCTGTACCAGCTGACCAGGCCAGCAGCAGAGCTGTTCAGGAGAAGTGTGGAGGTGTAGTGACTCTCCACAATTTCACTGTCACCAGGTAAGGTAACTACCACCAGAAAAGGGGGGGGTTCTGTTTCTGCCCGCAAGAGGGAAGCACCAGCTGAACCCGTGAATGACCGCCGGCAGACTAACAACCTTAACCCATAATTAGACTACTTTTTCCCTCACAATACCCCCTTTCCAAAACTTATTGTCGAAGGTAATAAGTTAAACAGAGGGAAAAGCACTATGTACAACCTCGGCTTAGCCAATCTGAAAAGTGGTTTTCAGAGCCAGAGATATAAATAACCTTAAACTTGTAGGCCTGAATAGCCAAAGCCCATCTCAAGAGTCTGCTATTTGTACCTTTGAAGTTTTCTAAATACATGAGAGGTTTGTGATCAGTTTCAAGTATGAAGGGTTTCCCATATAAGTAGTATTTGAACCTACTTATACCCCACACTAAGGCGTAACATTCCTTTTCCACAGTAGAGTATCTTTCTTCCCGTGGTAGAAGCTTCTTACTGGCACAAGATACCGGGAACGGAGTCTCATCGTAATACTGCAGTAACACAGCACCGAGTCCAGAATGAGAGGCATCTGTTCGGAGACAAAAAACTTCGTTAACATCTGGTAATTTTAGAACAGGAGGGTTCGAAAATATTCTTTTAATTTGTTCGAAGCTTTGTTTTGCTTCATCAGAACAAACCAGTGGTTCTTTCACATTCTTTTTTAAATAGTCAGTGAGAACGGAGGTCAGACCACTTAAGTTTGGGACAAAACTTCTGTAGAAGTTTACAGATCCAAGGAAACTTCTTAGCAACTTTTTTGTACTAGGAAAAGTGCATTCAAGAACAGCTTTAGTTTTGTTAGGAATAGGCGATAAAGAATTGTCTGATATAATGAACCCCAAGTATTGTATTTTGAAGTAACCAAGAAAACACTTCTGTGGTTTGACTGTAAGGCCATGAGCTCTTAGTCTCTTTAAAACAAGCGACAGTGTTGACAGATGATCTTCCCAGACATGCGTCATGATGTAAATGTTATCAAAATACACCGAAACATTCTTTAAGTCAGAGAGGACTATTCTCATAAGCCTAATATAAGTGGCACATGCGGTAACCAAACCAAAAGGCATAGTGCGATATTGCATTAGTCCTCTATGAGTGGGGAAAGCAGTGTATGGTTTAGAGTCTGGGTGTAAAGACACCTGATGGTATGCTTGTGAGATATCTAATTCAGAGAAGAACTTACAGTCATGGAATTTATACAAGTCATGATCAATTACTGGCATGGGTTCAGCATCCCATTTAGTAATGGTATTTAAATAACGGAAATCTTGGGCCAGTCTGTAAGAATTATCTGGTTTCTTAACCATTACAACTGGAGAACAGAAAGCTGATTTAGAAGGTTCTATAATCTTTAACTTTAAGAGTTTGTCCACTTCGTTATCAAATGTTTGTCGTAAGTGAACAGGGACAGGATAGACTTTCCGTCTGCCTGGTTCCTGAGATGATAATTCAATCTTGTGTATAACAGTAGTGGTAAGTCCTGGGATTTCTGTGAATACATCTGAAAACGTATTTACTATGGCACTTACTTGAGACTGTTGTTTACACGATAGTTCACTGTTGATGTTGACATTTGAGTTATGGGTGGCAGAATCATCAGTTAAGATATCCAGTAGTTCCTTCGATTCTGTGCGAGATTCGTCATCTATAATACAAATTTTACATTCGTAAGAATCATGACTGTTAACTAAGCTGTAAGACAAAGTGTCTTCATCAAAGGTGTTTAAGCAAAGATTAACTTCTCTACGGTGATACCGTTTTAAAATATTGACGTGGTACATTCTTTCCTTACCCTTGACATCCAAGATGTAATCTACCTTATTATAGACCTTGGTTACCTTATACGGCCCTCGCCAGGTAATTAATAATTTGTTGGATTTGTCCGGCAAAAGAACTAGTACCTCATCACCAACATTAAACTTACGTTGGGAGTTCTTATGGTCAAAATATGTCTTGTAAGTTTCCATAGACACATTAAGGTTTTTGACAACCAAATCAGCAGTTTCTTCCAATCTTTCCCTAAGGTCTAGGAGAAACTGGTAAGTGTTTTGTACTTCTGGGTTAATATCTTTAGACCACAGTTCATTCAGGATATATAGTGGTCCACGAGCTTGTCTTCCATAAAGTAATTCAAAAGGGGAATATCCCAGAGAGTCACTAGGAATCTCCCTCATTGCAAAGAGAGCACATGGTAGATATCTATGCCAGTCAGTTGGTTTAAGAATACAGAGTTTCTTTAATATAGACTTAAGGATGGCATGTTGACGTTCCACTCTTCCATTACACATTGGATGATAAGGTGTAGTGAAAAGCGGTTTAACACCCACAAGTTGATAAACTTGTTCCATTACTTCTGACGTGAATTGAGTCCCTTGATCTGACAGAATTTCACGAGGAATACCGACCCGTGAAAAAACACACAGTAAAGCTTCAGCTACTTCTATGGACGTGATGGATTTTAAGGGTACCGCCTCAGGGAAGCTGGACGCATAGTCTATCATAGTCAAAATATACTTATGACCTCCTGATGAACGAGGAGTGAGGGGACCAACTATATCCACTGCAACTCTAGCAAATGGAACTGAAAAAATTGGCATTTTGACCATGGGAACCCTCTTAGTTCTACCCTTTTGAGAGGAAAGTTGACATACGTGACATGATCTACAGTACTTATAGATGTCCGAGGACATCCCAGGCCAGAAGTACAAGTCTTTGATCTTTTCATAGGTCTTCCTATGGGAGAAATGGCCAGAGACAGGCAGGTCATGAGAAATTTTCAAAATAGTCTCACGACAATCCCTAGGAATGACTAATAGACTTTTTCCCACCTCATTGGGATTGTCAGCAGTCACTATAGTCCTGTATAGAAGATTACTTTTGAACTCAAATTTATAACTAAACTTCTTTCTTTTAATCACATTGTCATTTAATGCTAGCTTTCGGGTTTCCTCTAAGGAAGGACAAGTCTTCTGGAGACCTTCCAAATCTAGGTGTGACAGCTCAATAGGTTTTCCTTTGGAAAGTACTAAAGGATGGATGGGTTTTACCTTAGATTGAGCTCTGGTAAGGACGTTAACCGTGTCCAGTTGTGTGGAAGATTCAGTCACCTGTGGTATTTCCTCAGTTTCTGTGCAGATTGGTTTGGATGACTGACTCTCTAAGGTTTTTACCGGAACTTCATGATTATCCGAACTCTGAGTTGAGTTATCCTGATTAATCACTTCTGGAGATTCTAGGGAAGAAACAGAAGTATAAAGTTTATCTTTTCCGGAATCATTTGAAAACCTTACACAGTCTAATTCAGATGGGAAGGTAGCCCCTTCTATGTTCCCAACCAAAACAGAACATGAAGTTATTGGGGCCACCACTGCCTCTACCCAACCAGTAAACCATTTGCACTTAATGAAACATCTGAGAGTAGGAAACACATCACTTCTTCCTAAATAGTCAGTTAATTTAGTACTTTTATACCGGGTTGAATCTAAGTTAGGAAAGAGTTTACTCGAAATAACAATACAAGAACACCCAGTATCTCTAAGAATGGTGGAAACATTCATGCCATTAACAGTACCTTCACTAAAAGGTGCGTTAATATTAGCTTCGGTGAAACACTTTCCAATATTCTCACCTTTTTTCTTGGGACAGTCTGGACGTCTGTGTCCCAATTCGTTACAGTTGTAACATTTTACTGGGAATTTCTTAGAGGAAAATGGTTTGGATAACTCAGATTGTTTAGGTACAACAGATTTATATCCACTACGCTCTTTAGGGTAGTTATTATGAGCGCAGGCATATATATCTGCCGCTTGTGCCATTTCTGAAGCTGTGTGAACGTCACGTTCTTTAATAAAGATACGTAAGTCAGAGTTAACAGAAGAGAGAAATTGGTCTCTTACCATCAGGTCGCGTAATGAATCAAAGTCATGATCAACTTCGGCACTATCAATCCAACAATCAAACAATCTGAAAAGTGTTGTCAGATACTGCATATAATTCTGATTGGGGGATATTTTAGTGTGCCGAAACTCAGACCTGTAATGATGGGTGGTCTTCTTGAAAGCCTGTAAGATAGCTTTCTTAAGTAGAGGATAATCAGTGATTACGTCAGCTGGTAAGGTGGAATATACGTTTAAAGCTGTACCTGATAGAAGTAATCCAAGCCTTGTAGTCCAAGAATCTGAGGGCCACTCACAGAGTGTGGCAGTGTTCTCGAATCTGGTGATATATGCCGCGATGTCATCCTGCTCTGTGAAAGGTGGAATTTGAGGCATCCTAATATTAGATTCGTGGGTAGGGTATTCTAGTACCCCTTCATCTATTTTATGCTTAGATAGCTCTACCTTCTTGGCTTCCAATTCCAACCTTAACTGTTCTAACTCCCTCTGCTTTGACTTTTCTTCAATCTCCTTCATCTTGAAGGCTACTTCCCTTGCCTGAACTCTGTCTTCTCTAGCAACCCTTTCCTGTTCTCGTTTGTCCTCACGAGCAATCCTTTCATTCTCTCGAGCTATTCTTTCCAGTTCTTTTTTCTCTTCTCGGGCTAGTCTTTCCTGTTCCTTTTTCTCTTCTCGAGCTAGTCTTTCCTGTTCCTCTTGTTTAGCTAGAGCTAGTCTTTCCTGTTCCTTTTTCTCTTCTATAGCCATTTTAGCAGTAATATAACTATCAAGATTCTGGCCTGTAAATCCCATGTCTTTTCCAGCCCTTAACCAGAAATCTAACGAATCCATAGTAAGAAAATATAATACAAACCAAACAAGTTGATCTTAAATTAACAACTGAAACGACTGTTTCAAAAGAGGGACCTCGTCCGCACACTTTCTAAACCTTCCCAAAGAAGAAAATGAAATAATATTTTCAACTTGGAAGTAAATCTAGTGGGCTCAAAAGCCTTCACTAAGATAAATGAACACGGTTCACCCAGGAGGGGTTATTATGGAAGTTCCTCAGGTCCAACAAAAATGAGTAAACTTCTAAACCCAACCCAAGAACCAAACAACTGTAAGTCAAACAGACTACCAGTAATGACTTGACACCTCAAAGATACGAACTCACCCTTTTCAATCTTAAATGTTATACTCACGAACCAGTAGAACCATCAGGAAGATGTAGCCTCAAGAGTCGTATCCTGGCAAGGTCGCCATTGTCAGGGGAACGCCTTCCACCTGAACAAAATATAATGGAAAAAATAATAAAAACAAATAATGACTCTTGGGTAGGAAATAAACTAAGAATTTTAAGTTTTTAATAAAATATATAAAAAAATAGGCCGTTGTGGTTCTGGCAGGATGGAGAGTAGGAGAATATAAGCCCAGGTTGAGTCTCTGGTGTAGACGAGATGTTGGATGGTTATCCTGGGTAGTTAAGAATTCTCGTATGCCACTTGGTCGAGGTACGTAAGATTTAGAAGCGGAAGAGTAGACAAAACCAAGTCAGAGAGACGTACATCTAGCTCCTTCAAAACTGGCGTCTGTACCAGCTGACCAGGCCAGCAGCAGAGCTGTTCAGGAGAAGTGTGGAGGTGTAGTGACTCTCCACAATTTCACTGTCACCAGGTAAGGTAACTACCACCAGAAAAGGGGGGTTCTGTTTCTGCCCGCAAGAGGGAAGCACCGGCTGAACCCGTGAATGACCGCCGGCAGACTAACAACCTTAACCCATAATTAGACTACTTTTTCCCTCACAATTAACCAAGCGACTATTTAGTACATCACAGTACCTGCTTGTATTATACTCTTAAGAGACACCTTTTGCCTTGGGAAAGCACACCCATTTTTTTTTTGTATACCAAAGTGAAAATTTTTCAGAGAACATTTAAAGATTGTGAACCTGTACTCACGTATTTGTGGTTGCAGGGGTCGAGTCATAGCTCCTGGCCCCGAGTGAGTATCAGCGGCGGCTCGTAGCTAACATTAGTGGAGGTGCCGCTTCACAATATTTTTAGCAATTGTTTTAATATCGTGTAAAACGAAACAAACATATAGAAAAAAATATATATACAAGCTTGATAAAATCATAAGCAAAAAAGTTTTTATTTCCCTAAATTGTTACAGTTGAAGTTTGATTCATTCATTTAAAAACGAAATCCATTCTTCTTGTTCAACTTTGCGAGAAAAGATTAATAATTTTCTCCTTGATCTCTTGATTGTTGAGGAAATTTTTCACCATTGCAACACCGCAAGTGTGTTTAGTCTTTCAGGATTCATAGTGAGACTTAGAAAAGTTTTTATTGTTTTCAGTGTTGAAAAGCAGCGTTGTGGCTCTGATGTTGTCATGGCAGTGTTCTGGCTCTGATGTTGTCATGGCAGCGTTCTGGCTCTGATGTTGTCATGGCAGCGTTCTGGCTCTGATGTTGTCATGGCAGCGTTCTGGCTCTGATGTTGTCATGGCAGCGTTCTGGCTCTGATGTTGTCATGGCAGCGTTCTGGCTCTGATGTTGTCATGGCAGCGTTCTGGCTCTGATGTTGTCATGGCAGCGTTCTGGTTCTGATGTTGTCATGGCAGCGTTCTGGCTCTGATGTTGTCATGGCAGCGTTCTGGCTCTGATGTTGTCATGGCAGCGTTCTGGCTCTGATGTTGTCATGGCAGCGTTCTGGCTCTGATGTTGTCATGGCAGCGTTCTGGCTCTGATGTTGTCATGGCAGCGTTCTGGCTCTGATGTTGTCATGGCAGCGTTCTGGCTCTGATGTTGTCATGGCAGCGTTCTGGCTCTGATGTTGTCATGGCAGCGTTCTGGCTCTGATGTTGTCATGGCAGCGTTCTGGCTCTGATGTTGTCATGGCAGCGTTCTGGCTCTGATGTTGTCATGGCAGCGTTCTGGCTCTGATGTTGTCATGGCAGCGTTCTGGCTCTGATGTTGTCATGGCAGCGTTCTGGCTCTGATGTTGTCATGGCAGCGTTCTGGCTCTGATGTTGTCATGGCAGCGTTCTGGCTCTGATGTTGTCATGGCAGCGTTCTGGCTCTGATGTTGTCATGGCAGCGTTCTGGCTCTGATGTTGTCATGGCAGCGTTCTGGCTCTGATGTTGTCATGGCAGCGTTCTGGCTCTGATGTTGTCATGGCAGCGTTCTGGCTCTGATCAGTGGTCAGTACTATCTCTTGTGTTGGCAGTTTAGTCTTAAAACTAGTGAAGCTTTTCTTGTTGAACAATTTATCAGCTACTAAGTGTTTAGTGGAAGAATATCTGTCATTATATTAACACATATACAGTCACACACTTCCTTAGCTTCTGCCATGAGTGTCTTTTGAAGGATTCTCACAGTACTTCCAGTTTCTTATTTCTAAAATAGCAGGTTTGAAATCTGGATCTAATTTAGATGCAAAATTTATTAATCCTCTAAATACCCCTGGATTTACTGAATCATCTTTTTCATCATGTCCACGTAAGGGAGTTTCAAAGTTTCCACAAAAGAAAATACAGTATGATTTTGGATAAAATTTCACGGGTCTTTTTAACAAGAAGCAAAACAATGCATTTTTTACTTCACAGCCACAAAGCCAACTTTTCCGTTGGTATCATTCAGAATTAAACTACGAATATTGTTACAAAATGACACGATATCTGTTAATAATAGACATCTCCAGTGAACACTAGAAAGGGTAGCCCTTCTAGCATCCAGCCTGTTACTGGGCTTTTGCAACAAAGTCAGTATCCTGGTTCAGTTATCCGACATATTATATAGCTTAAGAGGATTACAACTGACAGGGTACTAACCAAACAGATATTTAAAAGGTTTATTAACAAAGTGAGAAAATCTAGGGTAGCAAAGTAAATCAAATATAAAGATATTAAGATATCAATTAGGAGGGTAGCTCCTACACTGCTCTCATATACAATAAGTCTGTGCTGAGGGCACATATATATAAATGACTCAGAAGTACCTTCAGGTACAATGTCAGTAATTACAATAATATATACAAATAAGAATAAATGTGTGTATGAGTGTGCTCCCGGTAACTCTAAGACTCGACTCAACCAGTGTACGACTGAACTTCTCTTAAGCTAGCTGCACTAACAAACTGACAATCAGAACAGCTTGATTGTCCAGTAAAATGACCAATTCGCAGAACAGCAATATAACAGGCAACAGCAACACAGCGTCAGGAACAAGGAGATAGAAAATCGACCCTAACTGGGGACCATCAGTAGATCCTCCAAAACAGTCACAAAACTCCCTTTCTACTGAAGCTAGGTTCAGCATAAACAATCCCAAACTGTGGCGGTGCACAGATGCCTTATCGAAGTAGGTCCAGAGGTATAGCTTGACCTGAGTTTTATCAGAGTTTCAATGTGACACACAACCCAGAACAACGTCGAAAATCACTGTCTAGTCTATTCTCTGTGAACAGAGTTACACAGAGTCCTGAGAAGTATGATTCGCCTCACCAACGAATGCATACTCTACCCAACAGAGTCTAATGTCGAGAAAACAAGTAGAAATAGGAGTGAGGTGTTGACTCGACGAGGGTCAACAGGCCAGAGAGAGAGAGGGAAGAGGAGCAACCACCCAGCTCAGGTGTGTTCAGCGACTGACTCCTCCCAGCAACTAGACGCCGGCAGTATAACAGTAGTTTGCCAACTCCAAGGCAGTTACGACACTCGAACACAACATAAAATATTACATCCTACCTAATAAATATAGATAAGTTAAATAAGTCAAATAATAGTCTAATAATAATATAAAGTAAGATATTAACGATTTAGCTATTATCGAGAATATCAGCAATATAAAATTATAGAAAATGGAAATATACAATATATACATTGAGGCCCAATCCTGGGGGCGCAATAAATATACTTCTTGTTGTTGCTTATTCCTGGCTGAGATATTTGAATATCAGGTGTTGAACGGCCTCTTTTCTTAACTGTAACTTTCTCATGGAGAAACAACTGTGAAAACTTAAGTTGTTGAAGTTCACTTACAGTCACAAAACTTATTTCTTGGGGATGCAAGGAGGCCATGATTAAATTATTTAAATTTTCTCTAAAATAAAAGAACAGAAAAAAAACTGAATTAAATAAAATAGCTGGAAGAATGATGTTCATCTAATTCAACACTTTATCACATTCAAGAATATGGTACATGGTTTTTAAGCACAAGTCGCCGAGTCAAAAAGAAACACTACCTTACACTTGCACAACAGGGTCGGCACTGCGTCAGCGACAGTGCTTTCTCTACTTAGCGTGCAGCGTCTTATCTCAGACATGTGCGCATGCGCATAACACCCAAACATCGAGTCGCTGGAACTGTGAAGCGCACAGTTCCATACAAGGATTTTTGTATTTTTTTCATGTACTAGGGATGGCTACTGACATTAAGCTTAAGGATTATATAATGTACAAGTATAAAGAAAGAATTAAAAAAAAAAACTCATTATATTAAATGTTATCGATAATATCAAGTGAAATAGGGGTGCTGCAGTTCCACAGTGCTTATACACGAGCCTCTACTGCTCAGTAGTAACTTGTTCACTTCCTGTTACGCAGGAATATATATATATATATATATATATATATATATATATATATATATATATATATATATATAATATTGTTATCTATGTTGTTCTACTCCCTATTGTATTCTTGTCAATGTAAATTGTCTTGAAATAAAGTTTATACACATTTAAAGATGGGGTGGTAGGGGAAGTGGAATATTCAAATGGCTTCAGAAAAAAATCTAGATATTCTTCCTTCCTTCCTTTCCCTACAGATTTATACGCTCTCCAAGTCATTCTACTTTGATCCATTCTCTCTAAATGACCAAACCTCCTCAACAACCCCTCTTCAGCCCTCTGACAAATACTTTTAGTAACTCCACACCTTTTCCTAATTTCCACATTCCGAATTTTCTGCATAATATTTACACCCCACATTGCCCTTAGACAGGACATCTCCACTGCCTCCAGCCGCCTCCTCGCTGCAGCATTTGCAACCCATGCTTCACACCCATATAAGAGTGTTGGTACCACTATACTTTCGTACATTTCCTTCTTTGCCTCCATGGATAACGATTTTTGTCTCCACAGATACCTCAACGCACCATTCACCTTTTTTCCTTCATCAATTCTATGGTTAACCTCATCCTTCAAAAACCCATCCACTGACACGTCAACTCCTAAATATCTGAAAACATTTACTTCTTCCATAATCCCTCTCTCCAATGTGATATCCAATTTTTATTTATTTAAATCGTTTGATACCCTCATCACCTTACTCTTATCTATGTTCACTTTCAACTTTCTACCTTTACACACTCTCCCAAACTCGTCCACTAACCTTTGCAACTTTTCTTTAGAATCTCCCATAAGCACAGTATCATCAGCAAAAAGTAACTGTGTCAACAACCATTTTGCATATAATTCCCCATAATTTAATCCCACCCCTCTCCCCAACACCCTAGCATTTACTTCTTTTACAACCCCATCTATAAATATATTAAACAACCATGGTTACATTACACATCCCTGTCTAAGACCTACTTTTACCGGGAAGTAATCTCCCTCCCTCCTACACACCCTAACCTGAGCCTCACTATCCTCAGCCTTCAGTAACTTACTACCTATTCCATACACTTGCAACATTTGCCACAATGCTCCCCTATCCACTCTATCATATGCCTTTTCTAAATCCATAAATGCAATGAAAACTTCTCTACCTTTATCTAAATACTGTTCACATATATGCTTCACTGTAAACACTTGATCTACACATCCCCTACCCACTCTAAAGCCTCCTTGCTCATCTGCAATCCTACCCTCTGTCTGACCTCTAATTCTTTCAATAATAACCCTGCCATACACTTTACCTGGTATACTCAGTAAACTTATTCCCCTATAATTTTTACACTCTTTTATCCCCCTTCCCTTTATATAAAGGAACTATACATGTTCTCTGCCAATCCCTAGGTACCTTCCCCTCTTTCATACATTTATTAAACAAAAATACCAACCACTCCAGCACTATATATCCCCCTGATTTTAACATTACTGTCATAATCCCGTCAGTTCCAGCTGCTTTACCCCCTTTCATTCTACGTAATGCCTCACGGACCTCCCCCACACTCACATCCTGCTCTTCTTCACTCCTAAACGATGTTGTACCTCCTTGGCCCGTACATGAAATTACCGCCTCCCTTTTTTCATCGACATTTAAAAGTTCCTCAAAATATTCCCGCCATCTACCCAATACCTCCAGCTCCCCATCTACTAACTCCCCTACTCTGTTTTTAACTGACAAATCCATTCGTTCCCTAGGCTTTCTTACCTTGTTTATCTCACTCCAAAAATTTTTCTTGTTTTCTGCAAAATTTCTTGACAGAGCCTCTCCCACTCTTTCATCCGCTCTTCTTTTGCATTCTCTCACCACTCTCTTCACCTTTCTTTTAATCTCCATATATTCTGCTCTTCTATTAACATTTGTTTTGTAAAAACCTCTCATAAGCTACCTTTTTCTCTTTTATCACACCCTTTACTTCTTCATTCCACCACTCACTCCTCTTTCCTCCTGCACTCACCCTCCTATAGTCACAAACTTCTGCCCCACATTCTAATACTGCATTTTTAAAACTATCCCAACTCTCTTCAACCCCCCCACTACTCATACTTGCACTAGCCTACCTTTCTGTCTATAGTTGCTTATATCTCACCCTACATTCCTCCTCCATTGTCACTACTAAGTCTTTCCCTTCTCCATGAGCTTTATCAATCCTCGTCTTAAAACTATGTATGGTTCCTGCCTTCACTATGTGTGTACTCACCTAATTGTGGTTGCAGGGGTCGAGACTCAGCTCCTGGCCCCGCCTCTTCGCTGTCCGCTACTGGGTCTTTGCTCTCCCTGCTCCATGAGCTTTATCATACCTTGCCTTAAAACTATGTATGGTTCCCGCCTCCACTATATCGTTCGGTAGACTATTCCACTTCCTGACTACTCTATGGCTGAAGAAATGCTTCCTAACATCCCTTTGACTCATCTGAGTCTTCAGCTTCCAGTTGTGTCCCCTTGTTTCTGTGTTCCCTCTGGAACATCTTGTCACTATCCACCTTGTCGATTGCCCGCAGTATTTTGTATGTCGTTATCATGTCTCCTCTAACCCTTCTGTCCTCCAGTGTTAGTCCTATTTCCCTCAACCTTTCTTCATAGGACAGACCCCTGAGAAGAAAGGAGTTGTGTTGGTTGTTGTGTGTGTGTGTGTGTGTGTGTGTGTGTGTGTGTGTGTGTAAAATCATTAAGTTCACTCTATAAATACATTTCGCTGACTGGAGGTGAGCCATGGTAGCCTGAGGGAGGCATTAAACAACTCGCTTACTATACTTTTAGAAGCGGCTCCGCACTCACACCTCTCTGCCAGAGAATAAATACTTATATATGGCCATGCAAAATGCTCTCCCGTCCTTCTTTTTTTTTCGTTTGTGTTTTTGTGAGTTCCTCTAACGGTAATTCTATCTTATTTTTCTTTTCATAAAATTCTTCGCTCTCTCTCTCTCTCTCTCTCTCTCTCTTTCTCTCTCTCTTTCTCTCTCTCTCTCTCTCTCTCTCTCTCTCTCTTTCTCTCTCTCTCTCTCTCTCTCTCTCTCTCTCTTTGTCTCTCACTCTTTCTCTGTCTCCCTCATTAAAAAGAAATCCATGTGACTGATAGCCAAAATCAAGGTAAAGAATGTATGGAGAAATTCACTAACTAAAACGATAGTCAGATAGTACCCAGTTGGCAGACTGAGGCAGAGTGACAGCCTTGTTAACCACCACGTCACTTGTATACATTATAAGATGTGATAATAGTCAGAGATATAATAACCCACTCACCACAGAAAACACTTAAGTGTTTTAGAATGCAACTTACCAGTCTCTTACGACCACAGTGTGCGGCGATTCATTCTCTTTCTCTGTCTCACGCATCCAAGCACGCATGCGTGGATGTATGCGTGTGTGCATGCATGCATGTGTGTGTGTGTGTGTGTGTGCGCGCGCGCTCGCACACATACACACACAGCTATGATAAAACTCATGGAGCAGGTAGAGTGACCAAATAGCGACCAGTGAAGAAACGGGGCCAGGAGCTGCGACTTGACCCCTGCAACCACACTTGGTGAGTACACACACACACACATACACACACACACACACATATATATATATATATATATATATATGTCGTGCCGATTAGATAAAACTGGTCAATTAACAAGAACTCATTTAAAATTAAGTCCTTTCTAAAATTTTCTCTTATACGTTTAAAGATATATTTTTTTAATTTATGTTAATGTAAGAATTTATAATTTTGTACCAAGAGAAACTTTGAAAACCTACCTAACCTTATTACAACAAGCGCAATTTAATTTAGCCTAACCCAACTAAATATATTTTAGATACGTTAACAATAATTTAATAATAAACAAACACAATGAAATATATTTTTTCGTTATGTTCAGAATGATTTTGGCGAAATTATTGCATACACAAATTTTCACTTGTCTTATATGGCAAGGTGAGCGTTGCTATTTAAGCCAAAATCGCAAGTTTTACCTAATCGGCACGACATATATATCATATTTATGCAAGACAAGCCACGGGTGGTGGAAATCTTAAGTTCAAGTACTTTCACACTTCTCAGTGCGTCATCAGGAGTTGTGCAATGTTGCAATGACAGCAACAGGAGAAATAGGGAAAGCTTTTTAGAATATGGTAGTGTTTGTGGCACCAGCCAGTATCTCTGAATGAGGGAGAGAGGCCCAGCTGAATCCCAACCACCCACCGGTTCCCCCCCCTCCACATCCCATATGTGGTCAAAGTTGAAGTGACAGTATGGAGTCTTGTATATTGACAGGTGGTGAGATGTAGATCAGTAGTAGAAGTGACAATGTAACCATTGAGAGGTCACGTCCCTCTCAAATCCAACAATTCTCACTAGTAGTTGTTCAACGTGAATATTAAAATGGTATAAAATACCTACAGGTTGTTAGGTAAGACCACATGCAACAGTTAGGTATCTTTATTTCGAAACTGAAGAAGCCTGCTGTGTAGGCGAAACGTTTCGTAATAAAGATACCTAACTGTTGCACATGTGTCGTACCTAACAACCTGTCGGTATTTTATACCATTTTAATATTCGCCGCAGAGTTTGCAGATAACATGAGGTAGAATAACAAGGAGATAGTTAATAGCCAGCCCTAAGCTTCTAACTACTGGGAACAGGTCATGTGACGTAAGAAGTTACATTACAATAGTGGATCATCCACATACACAATGTAGCTGCTGTGTACAATCTTCTAACTAATGAAATAGAAGGAATAAACGACCTCATTTTGTGAACAGGTAATACCCGATGTCCCAGAACCTTCTAGAATATTCAGGAAATACGCTGTGTCAATTAATATGCCTGTATGATCCCTCTTATTCAGGCTAGAATTCTTATAATAACTAGGCAATTCCTGAAATATATAATTAAATCCTGTTTCGGTTACGACGACCAGATATAAACATTGGCTTGTGAAATCGTAAGATGATTGTAAACAACTCGCCGAACGAAGTGTTCGAACCCATGCTAATTTTAAGACTGGCTTGCCATAGGTTTGAATCCTCGGTTCTGGGAGCAGTGTATACACGTATGCGAGGTGGAAGATAACTTGGGAAGCCGTGACTATAACACTGACCAGGCCGTATTGAACACTAACTCCTAGATCCAGGATAATGCTTAGTCTACTGAAAAGACACAGTAAGAAAGATAGTGAATGAATGGTTCAGAGAACCGACGAGTTGGTAAATTAGACACATATGCAACACTTGGGTATATTTATTGAGGAAACGTTTCGCCACACAGTGGCTTCATCAGTCCATACAAAGGAGAATCGTGAAGAACAGGAGGAGTGTGAGGTTGTCAGTCCCTCAATCTTGAGTCGATATTGTCAGTCCATCAATCTTGAATAGAATAACAGCATATGAGCAGAGGGAGCTTATATACTGTAGACAGGAGAGGTGCAGCAGTTGTAGGAGGTGTCACATTTGTTCAATGTGGAAGTAGGTCGTGCCCAAGGAATAGGCAAGCGAAGAAATCCCTGTATTAAGATACCAAGATGTTGCAGTGTCAGACAGGATGTGAATGAATGGTTCAGAGAACCTCCTGTTCTTCACGATTCTCCTTTGTATTGGACTGATGAAGCCACTGTGTGGCAAAACGTTTCCTCAATAAAGATATCCAAGTGTTGCATATGTGTCTAATTTACCAAGAAAGATATTAAGCTAGACTGGCAGGTTCTGCTAGATATTAAGCTAGACTGGCAGGTTCTGCTAGATATTAAGCTAGACTGGCAGGTTCTGCTAGATATTAAGCTAGACTGGCAGGTTCTGCTAGATATTAAGCTAGACTGGCAGGTTCTGCTAGATATTAAGCTAGACTGGCAGGTTCTGCTAGATATTAAGCTAGACTGGCAGGTTCTGCTAGATATTAAGCAAGACTGGCAGGTTCTGCTAGATATTAAGCTAGACTGGCAGGTTCTGCTAGATATTAAGCTAGACTGGCAGGTTCTGCTAGATATTAAGCTAGACTGGCAGGTTCTGCTAGATATTAAGCTAGACTGGCAGGTTCTGCTAGATATTAAGCTAGACTGGCAGGTTCTGCTAGATATTAAGCTAGACTGGCAGGTTCTGCTAGATATTAAGCTAGACTGGCAGGTTCTGCTAGATATTAAGCTAGACTGGCAGGTTCTGCTAGATATTAAGCTAGACTGGCAGGTTCTGCTAGATATTAAGCTAGACTGGCAGGTTCTGCTAGATATTAAGCTAGACTGGCAGGTTCTGCTAGATATTAAGCTAGACTGGCAGGTTCTGCTAGATATTAAGCTAGACTGGCAGGTTCTGCTAGATATTAAGCTAGACTGGCAGGTTCTGCTAGATATTAAGCTAGACTGGCAGGTTCTGCTAGATATTAAGCTAGACTGGCAGGTTCTGCTAGATATTAAGCTAGACTGGCAGGTTCTGCTAGATATTAAGCTAGACTGGCAGGTTCTGCTAGATATTAAGCTAGACTGGCAGGTTCTGCTAGATATTAAGCTAGACTGGCAGGTTCTGCTAGATATTAAGCTAGACTGGCAGGTTCTGCTAGATATTAAGCTAGACTGGCAGGTTCTGCTAGATATTAAGCTAGACTGGCAGGTTCTGCTAGATATTAAGCTAGACTGGCAGGTTCTGCTAGATATTAAGCTAGACTGGCAGGTTCTGCTAGATATTAAGCTAGACTGGCAGGTTCTGCTAGATATTAAGCTAGACTGGCAGGTTCTGCTAGATATTAAGCTAGACTGGCAGGTTCTGCTAGATATTAAGCTAGACTGGCAGGTTCTGCTAGATATTAAGCTAGACTGGCAGGTTCTGCTAGATATTAAGCTAGACTGGCAGGTTCTGCTAGATATTAAGCTAGACTGGCAGGTTCTGCTAGATATTAAGCTGATGCAGGTTCTGCTACTTGTAAACAATGTACAGGAAACAAAACAAAAAAATATTCAAATCAATATTCTATATTTTTTACCGAGACAGTATAGTAACCCTTTAAGGGAAGGTGTCTTGAAGAGTTCCTGATCCAGGAAATTGGAGCTATACTCCACCACATTTGATCAATACTGCGTCCCAGTTAACAGGCACTGTACCACCCTTATGGAAGAAATGGCAGTTCAAGAATGACAAGGAGAGAACAAAACAAACTTTCCTGGATGACTAAACAACAGCTGGAGATCATTGAGTGAAAACCTGATGTATGAAAAAATATATTGATTATTAACCATGAAGGTAACACGTCATATATAATGTTGAGTGGGAGGGAGAGGGAGGAGGAGGGAGAGAGAGGGGGAGGG